>RANZ01000678.1:0-14608 GCA_009805285.1 Neurospora terricola FGSC 1889 | reverse complement strand
GCGGCCACGGGCAGCTCGGCGAGCTTCGCTTCGCGCACGATGGCGTCCATCTCGTCCTGCCCAAAAAGCGGCACGGCAGGGTTGCGCTTGAGCAGATCGTCGGGCGGGAAGAGGATGGGTTGGTTGGAGGTGTTTGAGGAACCGGGGCCGGGGAAACGCATTACCTTCCGCCGGTAGTCGGCGTAGAATTTAATAATATCCGCGCCATCCCCCACCCGACGCCGGACGCCGGCGCGCACACCGTCGACGCCGTCGCACGGGTCGGAGGCGCGGGGGACGATTAACCCCCCGTTACTGGGGCCAGATCCCGAAAGGGACTTGTTCTCGCGGCGGATTTCGTACGAGCCGTTGGATGCTAAAGCGTCAGTTGCTACGAATAAACGGGGACCCGGGATTAGCCCGCGGTTGATACAGTCACGTAGTTGCGCGTCGGCGTTGCCGAGGGCTTCGGTGCCGAGGTCCCGGTAGGTGGTGAATCCCGCGAGTAAGGCGGCGCGGACGTGCGAGGTGGCGCGGAGGATGCGCTCGACGGGGAAAGGTAGGCGCCGTTCTCGAGAACCTGGAGGGCGACGCAGAGGGAGAATTGAAGGAGGGAGATGGCTGTTTCTGTTGTTGAGGGGAGTTGTTCTTGCTGCTCCTTTTCCGAGATGGAGGAGTTGCTCCTTCCTTACACTCTTTCCTTATACCCTATATCGACTTTGCACCTTCCTCGATATGATATCGGGTTGCTCTTTCCCTAGTAATAATGGCTTCAGTGCACCCCGTCCTTTTCCCCTCGCCATGGACGTTTTTTCCGTCTCTCGTTCTCTCCTTCATCCACCATCATCAGCATCGCTGTACACAAAGCCAACATGGCCTCGGAAGTTGTACCCGAAGCTCAGCAGGGGCGGTCGCTGCAGTGATGGGTGTATAAGCGTTGAACCTGAATGTAGGTCATAAATGGGAAACTTACACGTAAGAGTGCAAAAACACATGAGTATGACTGTCAACCAAGCCAGGCAGGACGCACTTGCCGGCGCCTCTTAGGTCGATGTCCCCGGCTTGAATCTGAAGCCGAAGGTCATCGTCCTCATCACGTTCGTAGACATTGGCTATGGAGCCGGTGTCCCGGTCGATTTCTATCGAGATGTTCTTCCTGAAGGCCTTTTGCTTGGGGTCGAAGAGGTGGGAGGAGTGCACCGTGAAGGTTTTGGGTGGTGGCATTACGCGAAGGGTCATCCCGAAGGTAGGGGAAAGTGGGCTTGGCTTGTAGAGGCTGAGGGAAGTTACGGCGAGTGAGGATGACCGAAGTGCTCTTTAACCTGGAGGTAGGTGGTGAGTTAGCAGGATGAGTGTATATCTCTGGTCAAGTGTAAAGAGGAGTTATTTTGTGCATAATGGTTGTTGTCACTGTGTCATTTCCCCACCTTTGCTCTTTGGGATTGTGAGGATGAGTCTGTATGAGGTCGTCTTGGAGAGGCGTTGTCGTGTATACAATTCAGAGGTAACTGGGAATCTGACTGGAGATTCTGGGCAAAAAGTAAACATACAAAAAGGGGCACATGCCTTTGTTTATGTAGCCAAGATCCAGCACATGTACGTCCATTGCTACCTACTAGCACGCGATAATGTGCTCCTCATGCTGATGTTACCTTGACGGCTAGGACGGGTACCTTGATGGTCACCTCGTGTCGGTAGGCAGGCCTGCCGCCCCTCCCCGGGAGTACGTATGAACATGTCGATCTTGCCAATGGACACGCAAACATAGTTGTTGTTGGGCTTACTTTTCGAACCAACGGTTGCTTGCTTGAAGGCGAGTTCTTAATTCTCTGTGTGAATCCAGGATGTAAAACCAACTAAATGCTGACATTAGCTGATCCATGACAGCCAACAACACTTTGCGTGACGCGGAAAAGTTGGGAACACGACGACAATATGCATAAACGCGATGAGGTATACGCTCCATTGAACGACCACGTAGTCCCTGCCGTTCAAACAACATGAAATCCCTAACCATTACTGGTCCCATGGATCTGAAAGGCAACGCGGAAAAGGCGACCTTGTATCATGAAACGTGTTGTTCGTTTAACATAACGCTGTTCGTTGTATTACCTGCCGGTATACCTATCCCAATGCTGGCGATGCCCCTAATAATTCCAATGCCCAGTTGTTGTTCGTGTCCCATCAAAAACAAACGATTATCATTTTCTCTCACATTTTTCTTCCATTTACTTTTGTCCTGGCAAGCTCGCGCCCTTCTTCTTTAGGATCTCCTCCTCTTCTGCTTGGATCTGTGCGTCGATCTTGGCACCTCGGGATGGCTCGTTGCCGTGGTCCTTTGCCTGTTCAAGGTCAAGGTATTAGCCTGCCTGTTTCTCTTGGTTATTGGAGAGAGCTACACCTACGGGGAGTGTTGGGTCCTTCTTGTGCAACTGTGTCTCTCTGCTGTCCTGTTGCGAGTCGTCGGCGGCCTCTGCTGCGGCCAGACGGTTCTTGATTGACCTTTCGTCCTTGGAGTCGGTGTTCTTGTGGGCATGGACCTGGCCCTCGTTGTAGCGGTCGGGGGTCTCGATCTCGGACTGCTTCACATTGCGCTGGTCTCCGGCCTCGTAGACCTGGGCGTTTCCGACGTTGGAGTTCATGTTGCCAGATGTTCTGCTGCTGGGGTGTTGCTGAAACTGTACGTTTGGCGGGAATCTGAATCCTGGAGTATTGCACATGAACAAATGCTTGTGGTACTGATGCTTGATGATGTTGTGAACGCTGTTGTTCAAAATGAATGCGGGACAAGACAAAGACAACCTTAACTGCGGCTACTTGCTTCTACTTATATCCCCCAAACCTCCAAAAGACAACAAGAGGAAAGGACGCCTGCTGGTTTGGTCTGGTCATTGGGGTCCACTGACTGTACGTCATGCCAGGGCCACTCAGCTTCCACAGCTCACCTCCCACTGAATGGGGCTGTCTGTCCATCATGTGAAGCTCAGTGGAGGGCAGTTGCCCGGATGTATGGATTTGGTGATGGATTACAGTTATGGTATGGTAATGATGCGACGTCCGCAGCGGACAGGCGGACAACGTCGGGCTGTCGGTCGTCTTGCGCCATTGGTGCCCCCCTTTTGTGCCTTTTGCTTTGGTCCTATCATTTACGTCATTGATCGACAGGGCGCATTTGGTGATTGCGGGGAAGCCAAAGTGCGCTAAAGTGTTTGCATCTTTTTGGCCGACAAAATCGGATAGAAAATCATATAGATGCCCTGAACAAGATGAATCCAACAAGAACAACCACAAACTCCGCCGTGTGTATACAGTCACAACACAGCGTGTAGAGGGCGGAACAGATAGAGTTGTTACCGTCAGCACCTTGATCAAAATGCTGGGATATGCGGAGGGAGGGGCGCCAAGGAAGGCGCTTCATGTTTAGGCGGGCGGGGCCCTGCGGGAGATCGCACTTGTGGGGTGGGGGGGTCGAAACTTGAAGAGCAGGTCCAAGCCATTGTCCAGAGAGTCCAGGAACCTCTCAACTGTCAAGGTCAAGAAGTCGAGATTGAAACAAAGGACACGGCGGAAAGAGTCCCGGAGTATGTACCCGTATCATACCGGCATCTTCCCTCTTCTACTGTGTAGAGGTCTGAGGTGTAGAGCAGTCCAGGTGAAACTCGAACTTATGAAACAAACGGGAGCGCCAATCTGGTCATGACCTTGATACAGTTGGTAGGTAGGTAGAAGAAGAAATGCACTCGTCATGTCCGTAGGCTCTGGAAAGGAAGTTTACAGATCAAATCTGCTATCCTGTGATTCGTGTAGATCTTGGACACTCTTGAGACGAAGAGGCACAGATACTCCGACAGCACAGACCCAAGTACACTATGTTGTTGGCAAACGATGAATGCATGCTGTAAGCTGTCAAAGATGGGCGATTCCGTTGATGAGGAGGAACGGGCTTGTTGGTTCAGAACAATGTTAGATACCTCTACGGTAGCTCCCATATCAAGCGCCATGTGCTCCCTCCCACCGGCTGAGAGACATCACCCCAAGGGACTTGAATCTTGAAACCTGGCATAAGTGCACAAAAGTATGGTTCCTTGTCATTTGTCTTGTGAGTCCGTGTATAACGTAAATGGTCTGCTTACTACCTTTCGCCCACAAACAACAAAAGCAAGTCACTTCCGGAAGGAAGCTCTCAAAGTGAGGATGGATTGATATCAGGGTTGCGGGCCATCAGGTACGGGCTGTGCGATGTGGGATCGGTGTGGTGGCTAGAGCCTAGTCTGAACTCCACATTTCATCCCGATTGGGCAATCGAGTTGAGGCTTAACGCGTGGCCCAAGCTCCCAGCTCAGAAAGGGTGCCTGCTGGGGCAACRCAGGTTTCCATTCGTGGACGTCACCCGAACGATTGCACGGAAGACTTCACATCAACAACACACCAATCATCGAGACCATCATCATCAACAGCCTCTCAGTCAAGTCAAAGATATCTTTCACTTCCATACCCGGATCGGCTAGCCTTCAAATTCAAAATGTTCAAGTTTGTAAGTGGCCCGACATACAGCTGCGCAAAAGCTACAGTACAGCGAGACAGTGCACTGACTCAACTCTGCTCATGTAGCTCCAGCCCAAGGTGCTTGACACCATCACTCTTTTCCACAAGGCGAGCAATCCTGCATCCATCAGGATTGCCACTCTCCTCAAGCAAGCCGCAGGCTCCGGTGCTGCTGTTTCAGGCAATGCGCCTGCCAAGAAGTCCGACTTTGAGCTCAACATCACCGAGGAGGCCCCCACCACTGAACAGCTCAGAACCATCTTGGACTATGTCGGCAAGACGGGCATTTCATCCGTCATCACCAATGCCCAAAATGAGACAGAAGCCCTGAAGAAGTTCAAGGAGAACGCCGACAACCTCAATAGGCCTCTTGTCCGTCTCTCCCCTCCCGCCTTGAGTACATACCTAGGCAGCTTACTGACCAGATTACCTTTCACTGCAGGTGGTTGACTGGAACAACGGCAAGGTCCTCACTGGCGACAACGAGTCTGCCATCCTCAAGTTGTTGGAGGGTCTCCCCAAGAAGAACTAATGCTGATGCGCATTGTCCTTCTTTTCTCTTTCCCTTTTTCCAATGCTGTTCTTGTCCAGAAGATACTCCTCTCCTCCCCGTCTGTTCTGTAAATATGTAATCGGCCTTGTTGTTCGTCCTCGTCTCACCGAGGCACCTTTACTTTATAAACACCAAGTGGTTGAATGAAGCAAAAGGAAGTCTTTCTAATCAACGGGGCAAACCTGTCCGATACCAATGGACGGTTGCCTGTTTTCTTTCTTATGATATGGTGAGCGCCATTGAGGCTAAATGTGTCGTGAGCAAAGATCGAACCAAAGAGGTATCAGCATTGATATCGATGGATCCGGACATGGCATTGTGCGGATGCCCGATGTGCGGATGCATCGATAGCAAGGAGAAGCAGGAGATCATGATCAAGCAGTAGGGCACTAGAGGGGCTTGCGGGAAAGGGTTTCGACGAAAGTTTCATGCTATCGTCCTGCGCAGGTTTGGTGCGTTCCTCCACGTCTTCGTGCATGGTAAATCCGGGCACGGTAATATCGGGCATGGTAAAATTGGCTGGCAGCATGTCCGACAATACGTTTGCCGGTAATATGTGCGGGCAGAAGCTCAGCCTCCCCTCACCTTCCGGTCAACAACACCTCACCTCGAAAACAATTTTCCATTCACTCGTGCAGTGTCCGGGCAGTCCTCGCACATAAACTCCCAGCGCTAACCATTTCTCCCCACCCTTTTTCTTCCTCCCAAAACAACCTTCCACAGCCCCGCGTTCTGTCTGATCGCCACCAACACAGGACAACGAGTCTTTCTACCGTCCCAGTAACTGACCGACAAAGATACTCACTTCTGGTCAACTCGTTGCAGCAGCCTTCTTCGCGAAGCGCATACCCAGCTCTTCACAAACCGTCACCCCGCCAACGCTGAGCTTGATCGAGCTCCTTCCAGCAACTTTCACTCGTCGGCAAAGGTCTTTGCAAATCTGATTGACTTGAAAACAAGGTTATTTGCCAGCACGTCTACTTATTTGTCACAGCAGAATCTGGTCCAGGTCGCCGAAAAGCCAAGCTTGCGGTATATCACCATCCAGCTTACCCCTCTTCAACAAAATGGCTCGACACGCTACTCGTCAAGGTGTTCTTGTACTCACCTCCGACAAGATGCCAGCCCCGACCCCAATCACYGAGAAGCCAAAGGTCAGTTTGTACACATACTTACCGTCCGGGTCGAAGTGCGCTTTTTCGCTACATGCAGGCAAGCCTGCTTTGAAACATACGTTGCCCGCTCGCGACACACCACGCAACTGGTCTCCTCAGAAGGTCCAGGAAGTTGCAGCAGAGATCCGCAGCCTTCAGCCCGATGCTGTCGAAGGCATGACTATCCCCTGTCACTGGGAGGACCTTCACCAGTACTTCCACCCGATCGATCTGTGGTACAAAGGCGCTTCTAACCTCCTTGAGGTGGTCTTTCGACTCCTCAAAGAGAATGAAATCTGCATGTGGGTTGAAAGCTGGCTTACCTGGAAGGAGAATCGCTATAGGCTGAGTTGCTGGGATACCAGCAAGGATATCACATCGGTGTTCGGTCCGCCTGACTGGCACAACATCTACGCCCACGGTGTTACTTTCCCGAAAGATTGCGTTGTCTTCTTCTGTGACCAGCTGGAGTATTGGTATCACTACTATCGCAACCCGGACATTGTGGCCGTGAACTCCCCAGGTACTGTGGCCACGATCTCCCCGGACATTGTGGCCACTATCCCTCCGGAGGATACACTTCAGCTTGATTGTCAAGGTAAGTTCACATACCTCTGGTGCGCCCTGGCCTTCCTCCTTCGATAGCTTAGCACGAGACAAAGCCATCCAACTAACTCCTTCCAGGCGCTCCCGTGATATTGTCTCCTCCTCTCGGCAATTCCTCTTTGACAGTGGCTCATCCGCCCTTCGCACGCGCTGCGTCAGCATCAATCCAAGCCACGGCCCCTGACTTTATCCCCTCGATCAGACGAAGTTCATCGGCCCTTTGCGACAAATCTGCTGCCAGCAAGGTCGAGACTCCAGCCATTAACGAACACGTCAAACAGGCGAACAAAGTACAACACCAGCCGTCAAAGTCAGGCCCAATCCCGGAGTCTGAACTCAGCAAACTCAAAGTTGAGACGGGGATTGCAGGTCCTTCTCGTCTTCCTAATAGAGCCTCGCAGCAAATGCCAGCTCCATCCAAGTCCTCTGCTACTGTTACTGAGGTTCCCCATACCGGGAATGTTCTCCCAAGCAAATCTCAGCTTAGAAGCGCCAACCCGCATACTCAAACTCGTGACCAGAATACTTCCGGTCGTCTTACTTCCGGCCSTCTTCCTAATCAGCCCGCCTCGGTATCCCAAGCGCAAGGCCAACAGAAGAAGAAAGGAGCCGACCAGAAGCCCAAGAACGGATGGTCTCACTCGCGGAATGATCCCATACACGGCCCAATCAGACAGCATCACAAACAACCTCAGGGCAGCAGCAACACCAGCACCCATCAAACTTCGAATCGGAACAACTACCCTACATCACCCCAGGAACCAGCGGCCAATTCTATTCTTCAATGTCCTAACTTTGGGAAGATGGGTTATCAGGCCGTCTGGGAACCTTGTGAGTGTCCTACTTGCAATAGGAAGAATCGTGGTGTTTGTGCTCGCCTTGGCCAAGGAACAATTTTCACGCCGACCAAACTGAAAGCCGTTGAGGATTATCTCCGTCAATTTGGGAGCATTGAAGGCTCCAGCGCATCATTGAAATATCATCACAGCAAGAGGATTGCACATGTTACGTGAGTATCTGCATACTTGAAACACACGGAAACGCTTAAAGACTTACGCTGATTTGTGGTTTAGTTTCCGGAAGGAAGAAGCTGCGGTGAAGGCCGTGAACTTTGGCAATGGTGCCCAAATTCAAGATGGCACCGGCTGTCTCCGTCTGCAGCTCGAGCACCCTTGGGTCACCAAACACTGGCGGTGTCAACCTCAGCAACGCGAGGCTGAAACTGGACCACAACCAACCAAGGAACCTGCACAGCTTCATGAGCGCACACCTTCTGTCACTTCTAGCCATCTTGGCAGTGGCGGTTCAGCCCGTTTGCGCAATGCCAGAACTTCGAGGCATTCATATGTCCCGGAGACTGATCCCTTTGTCGATGCAGTGCCTCTTCACTCATCACATCATCCCCATCATCCCCATCATCCGCATCATCCCCATCATCCCCCTCATCCCGCTCATCCCCAGCATCCCCATTGTCATGCTCCTTCGCCCTACAGGATGCCTGCTCCATGCAATCCTGCTCAACCCGTTCCTTTCCATCCTGCTCATATGCCTTACACCAGTCCTAGCCACTTTGTCCCTACATATCCCCCACCGCCTCCCTTTGGCAGCGGTCCACCGACAGTGCCACCGGTAGTGTCACCGGCACACTTTCCAGGGCCGCCTAGGACTCATCCGTGGCCACAAGCTTTGGGAGTCCCGACTGTTCATCATCAGCCTAGGATGCCGATGGTCTATACGCCTTGGCCCGAACAGCCCTCGCATGGACCTTATCCTGGTGGCCCCCATCAACATGGGCATATGCCCATCCATCTTGGGCAGCCGGCAGGACCATCGGCAGGAGCACTGACAGGACCATGGGCGGAGCAGATGGCCAATCAGTCATCAAATCAGATCAGACAGTCGCACATCGAGCATCACCAAAGAGAAGGTTCACATGCGCAGACTAAGAAACCTGCCGAAGTGTGCTTACTGCAAGAAAGGGAGTTACCATCCTCAAGAAGCTCCAATTCCTCTAGCTCCCACGGGATTCCGGTGAGACTACCTTCATCTCGTAACACATCGGAGGAAATCCGGCTCGAGCAAGAGAGAGCCTCCGCTCCGCAGCAGGGCTCGAACGGCGAAGGCCATCAGGCTGGATTCTACCAGGAAGGCAGAGGACATCATGAAACCCACATCGTCGGCGATTAGAAGACGTCGATGAAGTTAGGATCAGATGCGCAGCTTCAACCTTCCAAAGATCAGAACTCGGGGCAACCTGACAACTCGGACGATATTACTGGAACAGTGATACGGCACAAGCCAACTGGTAGGCAAGCTTTGCCGTCTCAGTGGCTCGCACAAGCACCAGTCACCCAAGATGAGGTGTCTGAGAGAAACTCGGGCCCGACAGATGTTGTTGTCCCATCCATGACAGAGMCCCAGGAAGCCGACAAGGAACAGAAGGTGCCCGGGAACGGAAAGGGCAAGAAGAAGCCCAGCAGGAAGAAGAAAAAGGAGAACAGCGTCGCACAGGAGACATGTTCTAAGATCACTTCGGGAGCGCTGGGGAATTCGGTGGACACAATTCAGGCTACAAAAGAGGAGTCACAACCGGCGCCAGATGTCGTTGCTGAGAGTAAGCCCACGCAGGCCTTTCAGGATGAGTCGTCTACCAAGAAGGCGACTAAAAAGACTAAGAAGAAGCCTGTCAAGAGAGGACCAAGTGCTGCTGAGCAAGCTCCCGAAATGCCCGGTGCACCTGTCGAGAGCGCCCCGGTTGAGAGCGCCCCGGTTGAGAGCGCCCCCGTCTCGAGTGTCCCTGACGAGAGCGCTCCCGTTGAGGGTGCTGATGCCCCTAAGACCACAGGAGTCACCGATCAGAACGAGTCAGCTCCTGCTAAGTCGTATCGTGCTGATGCTGGTGGCTCCCTTCACGTCTTCCGGCAGCGCTACAAGCCAGCCATCAGGGATATTTTCAAACCGCACCAAGACGTCAAATCCATATCCGAGGTATCAACTGCAGACAACACTGGGGAAGGCACCAGTTCAACCAGCATCGCCCATGAACACTCGCCAGAGCGCAAACATGAGCAGACAAAGGAACAAACCAGGAAGAAAATCCACGGCAGCTTCAGCAACCTCGACGTGGGATTCAACCCCTGGCCACGCGCCGCCTCAGGAGAGGTCTGGAGTCCTTCCAAACGACCTACCGTGGCCTCCACCTCCAACTTGAAGCGCTCAACGACGCCGCAGCCGCCTCAGGTCATAATAGAGCCAGCGGTTGATACGGTGACGGAGCACGGCTTGCCCACTCCGACTAAAGTGGCCTTTAAGGGCACAGATACAGTAATGGGTCTCGGAGAGGAGATTTATGCACATCATAGAGATACTGGTTCGAAGAAGCCGTCGGGTTCGTCGTTTGTGTCGATGGCTGAGAGTCAGTATACCAGTGTTAGCAGGTGAGTGCTGTGTCTTTTTGTTTAAATCACTTGCTTGTTCTGTAGGAGGGAGAGACAGTTACTAACGTTCATAACGCACCTTTAGCTACCACAGTGCCAGGTCTACCTTGTCGTCGGGAGAGAATACGCCTCCTGAGACCACGCCTCCTACCTCGCCTTAAGCCTTTTCGTGCTGCCGCTTAGTTTGATAACTGGTAGATGACGGGGGCTTCAGCCACATTCAGCGGTTGGGTCAGCATGCTTTCGCAACGTCGTCTTGTTCCACTGGAGGTTGGCGTCCCCATCATTTCCTCTCTGGTTTCTTTCGTTTCCTTATTTTCTAGTACTCCCTCACATTTACTTTTGTATTACACGTTTGCTTCTCCATTGCTTGAGCTGGGGCAAGGTTAATGCATGGACCGGTGGTGTCCCTGCAGGTAGATAGCTCAGGCCGAGATACAGTCATTACAACAAGTCAGTCAACCGTCAACGGACAACCATGTTGTTTCCCGTTTCGGTAGTCAGCATAGCACATCCCTCTGTCCATCGTCCGCTTGTTAGCGGCGATTGTTCTCTTCTCTAACATAGCATAGCTGAAGTCCTTTATTCTACAAAGGGGACAGTCTTAATACTTAGTCTAGTTATAATTCACACCTTCTCCAGTTTACATTGTCCTTCTAGTCCATGCGAAACTCGGGTAATCGTATCAAGTCAATGAATCATCCAGTCATTTCAGCCCCCAAAACAAAAGCCAAAACAAAACCAAAAATCACCTAGAAAAAGAGGAAACTGGAGAAAACATAAAAAAAAAAATAAAAAAAAAAAAAAAAAAAAAAAAAATGTCAAATAACAGGATTGAACTATATACCTGGAAAGAAAAAGCAAAAGAAGATGCCCAATAACAGGATTGAACTGTTGACCTTCGCATGAACTTGATATCTCGAAGAAGATATTAGTRCGACGCTCTAACCAGCTGAGCTAATCGGGCTTTTGTTGAAAGTGGCTCCACATATGAGCCTTATATATGGATGAGTGATGTTGCTCCACACCGGTGTGATGGTTGTCTCGCACGGCAGTGTTGGCAACGATGTGACACTTAAAATGATGTGAATCGTGATGATAGATTGGCTCGAGCGAGGAACCGAGTCCTGCTCACTGTCTATGACTAAATACATCGGTGTATAGTGTCGTGCCTGATATGCTCTTGTTTTTCCGACAGGGACACTGCTCTGGGTCCTGCCTCATGTGCGACATGAGCTCCTCCAGAAAAGGCCATTTGCACTCTCACAATTGGGGTTTTGGGTTTGGATAATTTATACGGTGTGATTGCTGTATTGAGATTCAGGTAGCTTCCAGATTCACCTTGCCTATAACGACGTGGTGTCGTCACAGCAATGTGATGTGATGTAATGCGGTGACTTTTGTTGGGAGAAGGAGATGGTGAATCATAGCTAGACCGATTAAGAAGAGGAAGAAGAGGACGAAGAGGAAGAAGAGGAAGAAGAGGACGAAGAGGACCAAGAGGACGAAGAGGAAAAAGAAGAAGAAGAAGTAGAATAAGTAGAGGAGGAGTCTTATTCCCTTAACTAAACTGATTTATCTAGCCGCCCCTAGTGGGCATGCGGTCCATCAACGTTCCTAGCCGGGAGGAAAACCCGTAAAATGGATGAGAACCTCCCGCTCCTTTGTCCGCCCATCAGGGCCGATGCGTTGCCTCACCACTCTCGCGGCGGCTCCTAAACGACTCCCTCCGTTCGTTCCCCGAAGGCCTCACTGCTATACTAGGACGACAGGATGATAGAATGACAGTGACTATTGACATGAACTACACTATGACTATTATCCTCTCCACCCCTCTCCTCATCGCTCCCTCCCGCCGCGACAACCTCCTCCTGCGATAGCCTCATATTTACCCCTCTTTTCATCCCGTCTTCTGTTTGTCCTTCATCTCAGATCTCCTTGGCAAAATCTAGCCCTCAATCATGCCTTGATATGAATCTTCTCTGAGTCCTTTCCTTTCCTCTCCTTTTATCTCCTTTCCTCTCCTCTTTTCTTCCTTTTCCTCTGAGAAGGAGGTGAACTTTCACTGAGGAAGATTATCCGCACCACCTTTTGCAAAAAAGACATCATCACCAAGAACAAAACCCTCGCTGTAAGCGCATACAAGACAGCAATAAGCACGCTTCAAACTGAACTAACTTGCAATAAGGAAAGCATCCAGATGCCCGATATCAAGAGCGAGGAGGGCAGGGGCGATACGCCCGATATTAAGGGCGAAGAGATCAAGAGCGAAGAGGACAAGAACGACATGCCCGATATCAAAAGTGAAGAGGGCAAGGACGACCCGCCCACGCTGCCCGCGATGCCCGCGATGCCCGCGCCGCCCAACATGTCCACACCTTACCTCTTCCTCGGCCAAGAAATCGATGTAAATGACGACAAGGACAACTTGAACGACTCCCAGTGGAGTGACAGTCTCTCGCCCAAGCAGCGTCTTCGCTTCGTTTTGAGAAAGCTACTGGAGTGCAACGTCCAGCAAGCTTTATCCACCACCGCCCAGCACAAGGTAAGTAAGCGTAGCACGCGTAGCTATCAAGTGTAGCTAGCTATCAACTCTGTCGGGTCAATCTCACCTAATCAAAGGCAGTTGAAGCTAATCTGAACCTAATCTGATGTTATAGACCATTGTACGCCCTGTCTTGTTAAAGCACTACTGGGTCGAGGGCAAGCTGGTCCCCTCCAACCTCAAGTGGGAGCGTGCAGAGCACTATACCGGAGTTGCTCGTTATCTTTTTACCCCGAAGGATAACGACGAAACTTGCACCAAGTGTACGACTACGGACAATTATGGCCCGTTTGCGGAATGTGTCGCTGGCGGTCGGGGTGTGCACAAGGGTGCGTGCTTCAACTGTTATTACAAGGGCGAAGGAAAGGGTTGCTCCCTCCGCATCGGTATGTTTTTGATTTTGAACTTATCACTATCAATTATGCATGAACTGATTTCAATTATTACTAGCCTTTGACAAAGCCGAGGAGAAAGCGCGGTATCCCGGAGGTGAAGTTCCGTTTTCAGCCGAAAGCATTCGCGGCTGTAAGACAAGAGATTTAGAGAGGGTGTTGCGGTGGCTTCGGGAGGAGATTAGGAGCCGTAAGGAGGACTACCGTAAGTAATTGGAAGTATTAAGCGTTGTTCATTACGTTTAACTGTCCCGTACGTATGGTAGAGGACTCCTGGAAAGACAAGTGAACAGGAGCCATCATCAAAGTCCAATGTATGAGGAACCTCGACATAAACCATCGGCCGGATATGGGGTATGCATAGATTACTTCTACCTATCCTAGCTCCCAAACTACAACGCAATACGGTAATGCCTCCCAAGAGGAAATGGTCTGCTAGGTCCAACTCCCTAGATTCATTCTACTTTGTATGATTACGCATTTTACATTACCAAACATTCACCCTCCTGCTGCCTCGAATTTCTGTTGCGGGAAATCTTCTCCCGATTTCTCGGCCCGTTCTTTCCTGATCGCTTGAGTTCCTCTAGACGCTCACGGGCTTTGGGGTGGTCTTGGGCTATATTGTTGCAGATAGTTGGTTAGTGAACGAACTCTTCTCAATGGATGCATCGACGGGGTCAAGGTATGAAGATAAAAACTTACCAGCAGCCCTCCAGTACCACCTCTTCGCATCCTCAAGGTTGGCCGGCACACCGATACCCTCCTCCGTAAAGTAACCCATGGCAAACTCGGCCTTGGCCAGTCCTGCCATGGCAGCCTTTCTTGCCCACAGATACGCCTCGGTATCATTTTGTTGCAACACGCCCTCGCTACCGGTGAAGTACCAGCCCGACAGCGCCAACTCGCTCTGGTGCTCCTCCTGGGTCGCCGCGCGGCTGTACCACATTATGGACAACCGCGGATCGATCAGGCAGCCGAACAGGCCGTACTCGTACGCGGCGCCCAGACGGAACTGACTGAACTTGTACCCCAGCTCGGCGGCCTGCTTGAAAAGACTGAAGGCGTACGCCTCGTCGCGGAGGATGACATCGTCGGGCTCGGCGCTGGCGTACAGGAGCGCGAGCTCGTGGAGGGCGTGCGGGTTCTCGGTATCGGCGCGCTCGGCAGCCCGCTTGAGCCAGCTGATGGCCTCCCGCCTGTTCTTCGGCTGACCCAGCAGTCCCTTGAGCAGGATCATTCCAATCTTGTACATGGCGGGCGTGTCGCCCAGAGTGGCGGCGCGCTTGTACCACTGGATGGCCTTGAGGGGGTCCTTGCGGGTGCCGCCGCCYTCGTCGTTGCCGATCTCGCAGCAGACGGCGGTGCGGTAGGCGGCTGCCGCGTGGCCGAGCTTCGCG
>RANZ01000677.1:0-14660 GCA_009805285.1 Neurospora terricola FGSC 1889 | reverse complement strand
AGCCGTCGGCGTCGGTTTCAACGCCGCCCCTTACGGCTACGGCTACGGCTTCAWCCGCTTCAACAACTTCGCCGCCTACCCCTACGGCTACGGCTACGGCTTCAACCGATTTAACGCGTTCCCCTACGGCATGGGCTTCAACCGCGTGAACTATGTCGACCCCCCCGTGAATAATGTCGACGGCTGCCCCGACTGCTACGAGAACAGCATCAAAGACACCCCCATCTACGTCAACAACGTGCCGCCTCCGCCTCCGCCCAACCCAGCTCCCGTCATCTACAACGAGATCCCCGCTCCCATGCCGAGCCCGCCTCCAGTGGTCGTCAACGATATCCAGTCTCCTCCTCCTCAGGCTCCTCCTACCATTATGAATAATGTTGTTCCTAACTCGCAACCTAACCTCCCGCCTACTGTTGTCAACAACGTCCCGCCCCCTCCTCCCAAGCCTATGCCGCCTATGATTGTCAACAATAACGTCGCGGAATGCGATTGTGATGATTGCGGCTGCGATGGCGGCAATGCCGAGTTCGTTCAGCAGGATGTCGAGTATGTTCAGCAACCGGCGGTCGCGTATATGCCGCTCGGCACTACCAGCATCGTGGAGGATGTTAATGATGGTGTGGTGTATGGTGGGCAGAGTATTGTTTATCCTTAGAGGTAGGTGAGGTGCCTTGCCCTGAGCCGGAATTTGATGTTCTGGAGTGCTGTGCTAACGGTAGATGATCCTAGGGACCGAAAGACACTCGTTTTCAAAAAGGAGGAGGTGCCTTGTAGCTGGGACTGCTGGGCAGAATTTGGGCCTTCAAGGTCCAACAAGGGAGAAGAAGGAGAAGGATTACCTGCTACCTACAGCATTTTTGAATGGTCTCGCTTCGTTTGAAGACCATCCCCCACTGTCATTTAAACAACTCAAAGATTTCCTTATCATGTCAACTCATTATGCCAAATCCTTCTTTCAGCAGCCGTGGAGCCGTGGTAGTGACGAGAAGCGAATTTTCGGTTTTTGTGGTTTCGTATGTTGTGTCCCTTCAGTCGTCGTCGACTTTGAGAAACCGTCCCGCACGCTGTGTGACTTCTAGGTGCAGTACAAACATCTCACGGCCCTTGGTGTTCCGGGATTCCTTAGTACATACATATTATGTACTGATCTTGACCGGCTCTCAGAATCCGATGCGAGATCTTGTGCTTGATACCAAGCATGTTTGGACATGCCCTCCACGTGTTGTAAATGCCCTGTTTTCCTGCGCTGTCGTCTTGGCAGGGTCTGGTCTCGGGTTGTCATTGACGCCATAACCGACATCAACAGCAATGACTTTTACACTTTTTCAGGTACGTGCAGAAGATCCTTTTTCTTCCCAAGACCTTATTCCCATACGCTAATCTTCGTCATGTACTTTATATAGAACCTTTTTGCGTCTCGTCTCGCTCGCTCCCGGACCGAAGCACGGCACATGGTGTTGTGGCTCTGTCGTCGAAAAAAAAGCAGATGGCTGGAGGAGGTCCATAGTGGGTCAGCCAACCGCCTAAAATGATTCGATCCCCGTTGTAACGGCCCGCTATCAACAAGGGCGCCAAAACTTGGCACCGGGGCCGTTCACGACGTCCGATTCGACGATTCCCGTCCACTAACCTCAATGATGTCATCCCCAACCACCGTTTACGAAGAAGGCCGAAGGGGGAGAACGCCGAGGGGAGCTGAGCTGAAAGGTCCAGCCTCCAAAGAGCGGCAGAGCCTGCCTCGAAGGGGACCACCGAATGCAAAACACGAGCAACTTGGTTCCTGGGCCCTGGCATGGCTGGCATGGCTGGCGGGTGCCTACCTGACGTACCTGACGGGGTTTGGTGGGAGGGAAAAGAGATAGTAGAAAGGTCCTCCTTGCATCTGCAGGACTTTTTTTTTGAACTTTTTCGTCTTGTGTGAATTCTCTTCTCCAAACACCAAAACTTGCAACCTGCGATTTCTGTGAGCTCAGTTGGTAGCGGAGTTTTGAGAATCTCCTGGGCGTGCGCATTCCCGGCGGCTAAGAAAGCAACACCAGCCACTCGCTACACCTCCAAACCACGTTCGTTATCGAACCCTCCCGAACCAGAACTTCAACAACGGGTACCCGCGCAACCTCCGCCGAAGAAAAGAACAAAGGGTTCCAAAAGACCGGCAACAAAGCCAAAGAAAGACATCACACAATGGCCCCCTTTCCATTGAACCTCCGGGTTCCCCACCTAGACACCGCCGAACTCCTCTCCCACCTCCAGCAGCTTGCAGCCCCGTCGCCAGTGGCACCCGCACCTACAGCTGCCCCAACCGCCGCCGCCGTTCTCCAAGACCGTCAATACTATGGCTCCGTTGCGCCCAACTACGGCTCCGTGCCGCCCAACTATGCCTCGGTTGCGCACCCCACGGTAATCTACACCCAAGGACCTGCCATGACCGATACCGTTACCACCACCGTCTACCCTGCTTCCTCCATGGTCTCCTCTGCAGCCTCAACCGCTACCGTCATCCAGCAAACCGGCGCGACCTCGAACCACGACGGCGGTCTGTCGGGCGGCGCCATCGCCGGCATTGTCATCGGCGTCATCGCCTTCCTCATCCTTTTGTTCCTTCTCTTCTGGTGGCTCGGCGGCGGCGGCAAGAAGAAGCGCCGCGATGATCATTATTACCACGAGGAAGTTCTCTCGTCCGGCTCGTCCGGCTCCGGCGGCGGCGGCGGTGGCGGTGGTGCCGCTTATATTTCGCGCTCGACGAGGAGGACGGAACGTGTCTATGGGAGCAGCGCCGCTGCTGCGGGAATGAGAGGCGGCGGCATGAGCGAGACGGATAGTAGTGTGAGCAGTGCCAGCTTGTGCTCGTGTGGATGCGGGGCGGTTGCGGGCGCTTGCAAGAGGGAGAAGAGGCGCCATTCAAAGCACAGATCTGGTTCCAAGCACGTGCATCACTATCGTCATACGTCGAGACATCATTCGAGGCACAGCAGCGCGTCGAGGCATGAGTCTCGGGGGAGGAGTGTAGGGGCGGGCGAGAGTGAGATGAGGGAGGCGCCGAGGGTTTATAGGTATACAAGCGAGAGGGAGAGTAGGTAGAAGCATGCGTGGGGGGTGATGTGGTGGCGGATGGGTGATCTTGAAGCTTGAAGCTACCGTGAAAGACGTGAGCACAGGGAAAGCCACTTGGATAATGATTCATGGGAAGCAAGGAAGAAATGACCGGACGGAAGGGATATCGATACAATTTGGATATTGATGGTTAACACGATTTAATGATTCTCGATGAAAATATGAGAAACACTGGGATATGGGAGACGGATTGTACGTTTATAACTTAGTTGTAACCATTGGCGTAATGATATGTGAATACCAAGCCAGGACTTCAGCATGACCGTGCAACCACCCTCATCGCGTGCCTCTTGTAAGATCGTTCTGTTCGGGGGAACTGTTGCTCGTACGTGAGATCTCTTTGTGCTCTTGTACAAACCGCCCTGTAGCCTGCTTCTTAGGCACGTACCTCGGCGATCCATGTCGTGAACGTCGACAAAACCTTTTCCTCCTCTGAGCCTTTCTTGAACTTGTCCGCTCGGTATTCATGACTAAGAACTTCTTCCCAGGTCAGAGCTCTCGCCATATTCTTCAAGCCCAGATGTTCCAGCAGTATCTTCTGGATTGCATAGTCCCTCTCGCAAACTGCCAAAGTAAGCGGGTTATGCACCCGTTTGGCGGAGAGGGTATTGAGACCACACATATGCAATTTCCGTGATCCAGCGCATGAGCACACACGACTGCAGAGACCACGCGAGTGCGACTTGGCAATGTTGACGCCGTTATTGAGTAGATACCGGATCACGTCCAAGTGGCGGAATAGTACAGCCAAGTCAAGCGCGTGCCACCAATATCGAGGCCAAAAACGTTTTCCCCTGCAGGCTTGGACAAATTTAGGGCGATCCAGGAAGTTGTTGGCATAAGGCGTTAGGCAATCTTTGGATGCTGTCTTGGGTGCGGACGGGTGGTCGTCGTTGAAGTCGTAGAAGGTAGGAGTGCCTTCCCACTTTGGGCTCAGCTTTTCTCCGTTGAGGAGGGAGCTATATGTTTTTGGGGAATGCTTAAAGAATTTAGTATAGCGCTTCTTCATTTTCCTCTCAGAGTCGAGATAGATGCAGATGTCAGATGCCCAGGCTTGCTCGAGATTAGCACCGGCGGCGTGGGACATTTTCAGGGTACCCAAAAGACCGAACATGGCGGCCCAAAAGAGAGACTGTGGTGAACCCGTCTTGACGTCGCGCTTGTAAAGCTCCAAGTTGAGAATGAAATAGAGTCGACGACACACGCGCACTAGCGAGTATAGGTCGGCTAAGTCCTGATGAGCGTGGATCGCAAGGATCATCTCCGCAGGTAGCTCGTCCATGGTGACCATGGTCCTGGTAGCTAAGACACAACTGATAAGAGCGATGGTGTGACGGAGGAACTGTCGAGATCTACTGAGTGCACGATAATACGAGGGTAGATGAGTGAGGTTGAGAATGCTTGAATTGGTTGAAGAGAAGAAGAAAAGAAAGGAAGGAATGGACGGCCGAGTCCATCCTTATATACTTGGCTAGATACATGAGTTGAGGAGACGTGATCGATATGCAATGCAGGAATATTGGTAATGCATGCAGTCAATATTCAACAGGAACAGATGTGGTGGGTTCGTGGTGAGGAAAGGCAACCGCGGCCGAGGAAGAAAGATAAAGGAAGGGGCCCAAAAGAAAAGAAATATGGCAACCACAGAATCTAACTGAGCTCGAAATAGATGTGGAAAGCTCGACGGGCCTCGACCACCAAACTGAGAAACGAACACAGCTGGATGAAGATGGCAGGGCATTGTAATCGTCGACCAACGTCCAGCAAGGTAATATCGCAGACACTCAAGCGTTCAATCAAGGAAACAAACGCATAAGACAAGTTTGTTATCCTGCTAAAAAGCCCAAATGTCTCTTTGACCTGGCTGGTTGACAGCAGCACGTCATTTTGGGTGCGTTATCGGTGAGTGGCCACGTAGGCCGAGCCTGCTCCTTCCATGCCCTGTCGAACAAGCCGATGAGCCAAAAAGAAATTTTTATGCAGGCGTGACATCTGCACAGGACGCAGGTACGAACACCAGTCCCAAGCCGGAGGTTAGGCTATGCACCTACCAAGACTTCCTTCTCCAGAAGTCCTTGACCCACAGCCACATCCTCCCAGACATGTCGGTCCCTTTGCATGCAGCTATTTGTATTAAGTCGGAGATGAAACTCCCCCATCGGTCGTCCGCAATGCATTTGCTTGCTGCGGGATTGACAACCAAGGCCGCCTTATGACCGTGCCGACATAAAATTCCCCGGGTTTCCCCATCACTTCCAGAGCTCCTTGTCCTCTCCATCTCTCAACCTCTTCCTCTCCCATCGACCCGTCCCATTGTGCCAGAGGCGCTCCCCAACCAGACACCATGAAGCTCTCCTCCGCCCTCTCGGTGCTGGTCACGGCCTTCATGAGCTTCATGTTGGCCACCACCGCGCTCCCCGGCCTCCCACTCAAGAACCGGGGCGAGCCTGGCACCATCAGCCTCGGCACAACCACCGACTATGTCCTCGCATGGTGCAAGTACACAGCGGGCATGCTTTTCCAGTGGGACCTCCCTACGTTTATTCGGCACCGCGAGGCGAACTTCAAGCTCGGAGTGCTCGAGTGGGACTGGTCTTCGGACGGGTGTACCGCCGTGCCGGACAGCCCTATGGGCTACCCGTTCAAGCCGGCTTGTCAACGCCACGACTTTGGGTATCGGAACTACAGAATCCAAAATCATTTTACCCCGCATGCCAGGTGGAAAATTGACCAGAACTTCTTAAAGGAGTACGTCCTGTTGACTGCTACCAGTTTTTAATGGTGTAGAGCAAGGCTAATATGTGACGTGTCCTAGCATGAAATTCCAGTGCAAAGGGCACACCAACAACATCATTGAAAGAGCCATCTGCCACAACTGGGCACACACGTACTGGTGGGGAGTCCGACAGTTTTACAAAAACCACGAGCAATACTGCCCGAAGCGCTCTATCGGGTTGATGGACACCGTTGAATCGATGGATGTTTTTGAAGGGATGGACGCTGATGAAGCGAGGGATGCTGCTAACCCAGATCTTCCTAAAGAGAAGGTGAAAGAGTATTACGATCGTGCTTTAGCGCGTTGCAGTAGGCTTGTTGGTTGAAGAAGCTCGGGCAAAGGGCGTGGACCTCATGAATCTTTGAGCCGCTTGGAGGTGCAAGACAAGGTGCTTTGGGGCTTTGGAAAGTGCAGATGGATTAACATATTTGGATACCTAATCTCTAGCCAGTCTAGAAAATAGGTCTCACGGCGGAATATCAGGTATCTAAGCCTAGTCCAAGAAACAACTGGTTAGATAACGACGAGTAAAACCTCCCTCTTCACGACCTGACTCCCCCTCGCCCCTACAAATTCCCAATAGTCCACAACGTCTGCCCATTGCTCCCAGTAACAGTCACCCACGGCGCCTCCCTCGAGAACGTCAACAGCTGCCCTCTACCATCCGTCCCCGACGCCCAAAGCGGTCCGTTCCCATCATACATGACAAAATTCGCATCAGCCCCAAACCCAAGCCAACACTGCGATCCATTCGGTCCACAAGCCGACGAATACCTATTGCTAGCCCACTTAACCGTCCACACGCCCCCAGTCGTGTCAATCCCAACCACGTTCCCATCACCCTGCACCTGCACGTGGAAGTCCCTCAGCGAGACCACCCTTAAAGTAGACGCATCAACAGACAACGTGTTCGGCGCAAAGGACTTAGTATCCGGCAGCGGCGGAGGCGGATTCGTCAAGCAAAGCCAGTTCGACGCATTCGTCGACAGCGCAGTAAACTGCGACTGTATGACATTCGGCCCTGACGACCCCGTCACGCCCGCCGGGTAGTAAACCAGCTGCTCAGAAGCCGCGAAAGCCGCTTGCTGCACCGCTCCACACCCGGCAGCCGAAGCGAAAGACGATGAAGGGGTCGTCACCCCGCTAACCGAGTTACCCGTCACCGTGAGACCACCTAACCAGCCGTTCATGACGATGGAGAACCCGATGTTGCCGGTAAACACGTTGTTGGTTACGGTTACTTGTCCGAAATTGGTCTCCGGGTGCGGGTTGCTCCAGACTTGTGAGCCCATGCCAATTCCCAAGTTGATGAAGCTACCCGGTCCGCCGGTGATGGTGTTGGAGGAGACGACGACGCCGGTGTAGTTAGCCCCCCAGGTCGGGTCGACCATGTTGATACCACCGAATTGCAGGCCGGAGGAGGAGGTGGAGATGATGGTGTTGCGGAGGATGTGAGAGCCGGGGGAGCCGAAGATTACTATGCCGCCGTCTGTGGCACCTGTGATCTGTTCCTTTGTCAGCTGGGGCCGTCCCCCGGACACACAGGACCCGGACAGGTAGAGAAACTTACAGTATTATCAGTCACCGTCGTATCCATACACTCAATACTCAATCCATCCGCCCACAGCCCATTCCCCGTCGCCGGATCCGTCCCTTCATGTCCGCACGGCCCAACATCGTTAAAGGTCACCGTCGCCTGCCGACACGGATTATTCTCCTGCCCGCTGCCGATGAAATGCACACAGCTCCAGCTGCGCGTGTTCTTGACCACCGTGTGGCTGACCGTCTGGCCCTCCGTGCCGCCGCCCATCTCCAGGAGGGCATCGCCGCCCAAGTAACCGGCGTTGGGCCGGTTGCCGTCTACCTGGATGTTGAGCACCTTGACGTTGTTCTGCCAGTTACCGCGGATGGCCGAGGTGACGGTGCTGCCCGGCTGGATGAGGATGGTGGCACGGGTGGAATCGATTGGGTAGCCCTGGGTGGAGAGTTCCTGCCCCGGAGCGGTGAAGACGATGGGGGCGGTGATGGGGATGGTTACACCGGGGCAGAGGCGGACGATGGTGTTGGCGCCCCCGGAGGAGAAGAGGGCGTTGATGGTGGATTGGGTGCCGGTTGAGAGGCAGGAGGATTGACGGGGGGTGATGGTGATGGCATCATCGGTCGTGTTGTCGGTGTTGATGGCTGGGGGGGAATCGTCGTGAGGGACGCAGCAACCCTTCCAGGCCTTCCAGGGGCCACCGGGTATGGCGTGGACGAGGGAGAGGAAGTTAAGGGCTAGTGGCAATGCCAAAGCCTGGAGAGAAGTCTTCATCTTGTTCGATGTCAAGCTGCGAGTTGCTGGATGTTGACTTGGTCTGGATTGTCAAAATGAGCTTGGGGCTCGTCTGTTTATACATGGCCGTCAAGGTGTGATGAGTAAGCTTGGCATACCCGCGGTGAAGCCGGCACTCCGGTGGGATCTCGGGGTCAATATTGGGCTGAGTAATCTCAACGCCCACATTGAACACTATCGACAGCAATGTTACGCAAGCTCGCTTTGATAACCTGGTAAGGTAAAGGAGTAGAAACAATCGCCATCACTGTTGCTATAGGGGTGGCTACAAACAGTAAGCAACAACACCATCCCCTCTCAACAAAGCTGGTGCCTAAAACGATTTTCCCCTCCCCGAATGGGTATCCTCACGGATCATTTTCTAGAACCCCAGGGCAACTTATGCAAGCATGGAAACAAACAACCACCCAAAATGCTACGCCAACTGATCTTCAACCGAGATCCCTTCTTGTCCTTTGGTTTTCTTCTCCAACGTCGCATCAGCACACGATATCGGACGACTGTAGACCACAAGCCAGTGTCTACTTACGGAATGACCACTGTGAGGTTGTACGTCTGGCCCGGCTTGATGTCCTTGATGTGAGGCTCGGGAAGGACCTTGTCGCCATTCTTGAGAGTCACCTCCTTGACATTGCCACGACGAATGTCGACATTGAATGTGGCGCCCCGGAACTCGCGAGTGACCTTCATGGCGTTCCAAGAGCTTGGTAACTGTGGCCGGATGAGCAGACCTTCACCATCGCCGCGCAAACCACAGAGCCCTTCGATGATGCAGCGGTAAACCCAAGAAATGGTACCGGTGTTGAACAGTTGACTGGACCGGCCAGCTGTGCGTGGGAACTCCTTCCAGGCACCGCGGTAGTAGTTGGGGATGTAGATGGGCAGCTGGCCTCGTTGGATATAGTCGGCGTCGGTAGGACCAGGGAGCATTTGTCGTAAGAGGGTGAAGGCTCTGTCTGGCTGCGCTCCAAGCTCGTAGAGACTGTGAATGAAGAAGATGCCAGCGTGGTTGTAAACAGCAGCGTTCTCAGCCGAGCCAATGGCCTTTTGCGTTACGCGTCCAACATCCTCGCGCATCTTGGTGTAAGGGGGACCAAACATCTGGATACCGTACGGTGTGTTGAGATGGGAGTCGATCTGGGGCAACATCTTGTCAATCTGCTCGGGGCTCGCAGCGCCGCTGAGGATGGACCAGGACTGAGGGTTCAACCAGATGCGGCCTTCCTTGTCCTCCTTGATGCCAAAGACAACATTGTCGTCGGTAATCCCGCGAGCGAACCATTCACCGTCCCAAAGATGCTCATTGACAGCAGCATTGCACGCGTCAGCACCCTCACGGAAGCGCTTGGCAAGATCGGCTTCGCCTTCATGGTCGCAAACCTTTGCCCAAATGTTAAGAGAAAAGGCTGTGGCCAGGGTGAGCCAGCCGGAAACTCCCTTGCCCTTGTAGCCCACCATGTTCATGGGATCACACCAGTCACCCTGGGCGATGTAGCTCAGGCCACGGTGGTCACGAGACTTGAGCAGCCAATCCATAGCACGGCAAAAGCGCTCGAAGACAGTGAACTCATCACCATTGGCACTCCGCACTTTCTCCTTCAGCAAGCTGTAATCGCCAGTTTCGTTCAGGTACGCCTCCAAGGTAACTGGCAACCATACGCAATGATCGGTGTGAGGTACTTGGTTGATGTATTTGAGCTCGGCACCCTCGACCAAAAGGATCCCATCGGGCATGGCGCCAGTAGCTTCTTGCTGGGCAATAGCAGTGAGGAAGGCCCTGCGGGAGACCTCGGGCTTGATGTAGTTCATGCCCATGTTGTCTTGTAGGTAGTTGCGTGTCTGAGGATCAGTAGTCAAGCGGTTGACATCGCCGTGGTAGTAGACCTGTCGGGGCAGCCAGTTGTTGATGAAGTTGTCGAGATCCTTATCCGGAGTTTCGACCCGGAGACACCCATGGCCACGAGCCATGTATGCGGCATAGTCAGCCGCTGTCTGTTCGAAGCCCTCTTTGCTTAGGTACTTGGATCGCATGGCTCCGATCTCAGCCTCATCGTAGGCGGGACCAAAGAGGAACCGGTATTCTTGTTGCTCGTCCGTGTCAAGAGCAATCCTGTATTGCACAGCTGCCGTGGGAGTTTCGTACCGCGCATCGCTGCCGCTCAGATTTCTGTCTTGCAGGGCGCTGGGGTTGTGGAGGCCACCCTCGCCTTCGAAGGCTTGTTGACTCGCCTCCCATGAATCGGGAGGAATCTCGCAGAGGAAGTACGTCTTGTCCTTGAGGTACTTGTTCTTGAAGTAGTCCGCGGCCTTTTGGTAGGGAGTGACGCAGCTGGCAACGATTCCGTTGAGGTCATAGTTCCACTCGGCCGACTGGTTCATCCACGACATGTAGCCAATGGGGAAGTAGGGGGTCAAACTGAGTTTCCGAGGACGACTTGAAAGGTTCTTGACTCTGATGGTCCAGAGTTCCGCAACATCGTGGGTGGGAAGGCCCATGGTCATCTCAACACGGACTCCCATTGACTCGACGACCCAGGAGACATCAGTCTTGCCGGCTGAGAAAACGAAGCGGTCTTGTGGGGCCCGGACAGGTTCGTAGGGAGCAGAGAAGAGCTGGCCGGTCTCCTCGTCCTTGATGTAGACAAAACGGCCGGGATGGTGGGCGTAGTAGTTCGGCTCCGGTTGCATGAAGGTCTTGGCCTCGATGTTGGGGGCGTAGGCGTACTTTGCGGGTTCGGGCTGCATGAACTGAGCAGTTGCAAAACCACGGCAGGTGATCTGGATCATCATCTTTTGGTTCCATAGGAAGCCAGCGGCCTTGGGCATAGCTGTGGGGTTGGTGAGTTCATAGCGCTCGCCGCCATGAGTTGGGCGGATCAAAGTTGGTATTTTCCTGGCCATTTTGGTTGTGAATGTGGTGGACTGGATGTGGTGAAGGTGGGAAGTGAGAGGGACAAGAAGTGAGATGCTGAGACCAGGTCTTGGGACACTTCGTTCTGAGATGTCCCTGAGGGATCAATGATGGACAAGAGAGGATAACAGTGGGAGGGGATTCAAACTGCAAATTCTGAAGTGATCTCGGGCGGCTTTTGTGACATTTGAAGTCAAGGGTGATGGGATGTCGTCAAGGGTTCAACAACAGAGCCCCCAGGAGGAGTGGCATCTAGCATGATACCCCAGGCCAAGGAACTAGCATGGTCAACAACCAGGGGGGATATCCACTGACCGTTGAGAACCTCCATCGAGGTCGATGACAACGGAAACAGTATCCGAGCCCAACCTCGACATAGAGAATCCCGCATCCGCCAGACCTGGATCCCAAATCAGAACACATTTTTGGCCGTCAGCTGACCGATTCAACCCCCTTGACTCCGAACAGCATTCCCTCTTCCACCAGCTTTAGGCATTCGTCAGAAGGAAAACAGGCATCTTGACGTGATTTTGCAGGGGCGTCATCCGGGAGAATAGACGGATTGCATAAACGAGCTCACCGCCTTGTGTTGACATCTTCCAGACTCCCACTTGGGCGGGATGTGTGTAGCATTGCACGGTACCTCGATCATGGTTTGGGCCGCTTGGCCTCGATGCCGAGAACTTGTTCCAAAGTGCCTCCAACGGGGTTCCCGGGGCTGTTGCTGTTGCTGTGCCTCAATGAGCCGTTGACAACAATAAAAGACGGAACAAGGAATGGGGATGCCCCTATAGGTACACAGGCAGAATGACGAGAAAGGGCATGTTTTTCGACGACGCGGGGATGCCTGCTATCCCGTAGATTCAGAGCTCGACGAGCCAGGAATCGGTTGATGCCTCGCTCCTGCCATGGCCGATGTGGTTCGGGATTGTGATGCCTGCGACTGGAGGTTCGTGACTTCCGAATGTCAAAATGAAAAACGTTGCTGTCGGATTTTGCGTTGCAGTTGTTTTTTTCACAGGGCAGGTGTGCCCCGCAGTGCAGCGGTTCATGGCCTGAGTGTGGGTGGGTGGGTCCTTCCCCAGTTAGAACTTGACCCCTGTCTTACTCCACTTCCACCGCCAGAGGGTGGTGATTAGGGGCCTCTCAGATCCCTGTCCAAACTCCACTTTTCTTGAGCAAAAAGTACCGGGTGTATCTCACCCGTAATTACCGTATTTTATAGACATATGACTTCCATATGTATTGTATCTTCGATTGAGATAAAACATTCACACGCGGGGGCCTCTCACCGGCCCCCTGCAACCCCGGAGCTAACCCTAACCCTAACTAACCCTAACTAACCTAACCCTAACACTAGCCTAACCCTAATCCTAACTTGGGGTCCGCCTACAAGGGATATATTTCGGTAATTTACAGGCTGTAAAGAAAGTATACCGAAAGATACCTGTCACGTGATAAGCCCCACATTCTGAGAGGCCCCCATTCACCGGGCCCCACCGCCCAACCCCCCGCGTTCGGCAACTTCGTTTCTGTCAGGGCAAGAGCACCCCCACAAGTTTGAGGATCGAGGACCGCAGTGTCTCTGTTTGAGGCCATTCCCAGTTGAGGGCCATGAAGTACGAGGAGACTTATGGGAAACCAACCACAGAATGAATCCTCTTATTCCAAAACATACGAACCTTTGGGCGTTGCAAGGCGGCTGGGAAAGAGTTGCCGTTTGTACTATGAAAAACAAAAGCACGTCATATGATTTGAAGAAACTGCCCCTTGGCCAGCCGCTATTCTTTTCTTTTGGAAGGTTCAGCAGCACTTCAGCCCAACCGGCAGGCGCGATGGAAGCTTGGCCGAACATTCTGTGCCAGCAAAACCTGCAAGACAGTTCGGAAGGAAGAACCACAGGATAACAGCTTCCGTGTTTGATTGTGCTCTCGTTTATCTCAGAATCAGACCTCTTTTTTAGGCATGGGCGACCTGCGGCCGCCAAGGGGCCTACGGCCCGTGCGCTGCGCGCACATTTAAACCGTACGTTGCGCGCCCGGAAATTAAATCTTTCCAATATTTCTAAATATAATCCGTATACCTATTCTTTTAATATATTTGTTGATATTAATTAAAAAACCCTAAAAAAGAGGTCTAAATCCTCGATTGGTATTAATTCGGTTTATATTTCGCGCCTCTATATAAAATTATTTAGCTGCCTAAAAAGACTATACAATACTATAATAATAATAAAACATTCTAGTAATACAAAAGATATATAAATAATATACTCGACGAAACGAATCTAATAATATAATTAGTTTTTTTATACGATAATTAGAAGTACTAATATAACCCCAAATATAAAAAAAGTTTTATATTTCTCAAATCTAGTTACCTAGCCAACTACTCATTACAATACTACCTTTCATCCAAACTTCTTAAAATTTTATAGGTATAAAAATTATATAAATTTTAACCTTTAACCGTACTTTATTTATCCTTATAACGCGTACTTTTTTTTCTATAAATTATTAACGTATCAACTAATACTATAGACCTCGAGGACGACCCTATTAATATCCAACGCGTACAAAAAGTAATATAGAATATTATTAACGAAGGTAAATAACCTAAGGATAATTAAATTTAAATAATAATACAATTAATAATCGAATAGAAGGATACAATATTAATAACCGCAATTAAATATAGTAAAAGCATTATACTTTATACATTTTCAGCCTTATATAATAAAATTATTATATAAATCGTTCCCCTTACAAAGCTAGGAGAAAGTCAACGTAATAATATTACTACTAAAATTTTTAATTCGCAACTAATATAAATAAACAAAAATATAATTCTTAAAGTACTATATTCATATTTTTTTACCCCCTTTTTATATCTATTTATTAACTTAATTTTACAATAAAATAAAAATATTAAGCCTAAATCGAAAAGGGAAATTATACGTATATTCTTTTAAATCTAGAATTAGCAATTAATATAAAATTCAAAGCTATACTACAATCGTTAAAATTCTATAAAAAAATCAGCCTTTTTACTATCAACGAACTATATTACGTATTAGAATAACGAAATTTTCGAAAGGAATTTTAGTACTTACATACCTTACGCCCTCTTATTCCCCGATATATACTATAATTCAGTTATACAACTACGCTAGCTAGTATATATTAAAATTTTATTATTTAGAAAGTTAACTTTAATAGAAACGTTAAAATCATCAAGACTTCCGTAAACAAACTAGAAATTTCCATTATTATTCAACCGCTTCTTCGAAATTACTTTAGAAATTTTCATCGTTTCTAATTCCTTATCGAAGAATATACCCCATTTACCTGCCAAAATATTCTAAAAATTATTATTTATATCAATAACCGCAATAGCCTTATAATAGCAAAGAATACCATTATTAATTACTTACATAAATAGGGTTTTAATAAAGAAACGCAATAGCCTTATAATAGCAAAGAATACCATTATTAATTACTTACATAAATAGGGTTTTAATAAAGAAA
>RANZ01000676.1:0-14712 GCA_009805285.1 Neurospora terricola FGSC 1889 | reverse complement strand
GGGAGCACCGCCCTTCTTAGCAGGAGCAGCGGCGGCAGCGGCACCTCCCTTAGCAGGAGCAGCGGCGGCAGCGGCACCGCCCTTAGCAGGAGCAGCGGCGGCACCACCACCAGCAGCGGCACCTCCCTTCTTAGCACCACCCTTCTTAGCAGGAGCAGCGGCGGCAGCGGCACCTCCCTTGGGAGCACCGCCCTTGGCCTGATGCTTTCTCTTGCCAATTACACTCGGCTCGAAATTACTACCATCCTCAAAGACCACGGCCCTCGGATCGCGACGGACGGGAACGGAGCGCCGAGCGCCGGCGCGGATGGTGGGTGGGGGAGAGGTGATGATGCCCGGGGCGTCAGGGTTGCGGGCCGCAAGGGAGTTGGAATCGCCGAGGGCGAGGCCGGTGGGGGCCGCGTAGGCGGAGAGAGCCGAGGTGAGGAGGAAGAACGAAGAGAACTTCATATTGACGTCGGAGTAGGTGTTGTTTGGTTGTTGTGTGGGTCAGTTGTTGAAGTGGATTGGGTAAGGTAAGTTTGGGGCGTTGGCGTGAAGACACAAATCGTGAAGTTGCGAAGTCGAAGCTAACTGTTGTTGTTGTTTACTGGCCGGCAGATGAAAGCGTTGGAGCAGGTAAAGTCGAAAGAGGTAAATGAATTAAAAGCTAAGTGAAGAAGCTGAAGACCGGCAGCCGAAGAAAAAAGTAAGTCAAGAGTACCAGACTCGACTGTATTGATGTTCGAGGGAGGTCGAACGAAGACAAGGAGATGTGTCCTTGTTGATGCTGCTGATGCTGCTACAGATGAGAAGAAAACTCCCCTCCAAACGAGACAGCGAACGATGGTTATATACACCAAAACTCGTACTCGTTTTGGATCTCCATCTGGCATTCGGTATCCAGAGTCAACAAAACCGGTGTCTGACATCCGTGGGTCGTGAGGGGTTGTGAGGGAGGCGCGAAACGGAATGGTCGGTTACCCGGTAGGGCAGGACCTGCTACTACGATGGCCGAATCTCCACGCTTCGAACCATGACAGTCTCGAAGCAACTCGAAGGGAGCTATTAGGGGTCAGTTGCTGTTGGGTTGTGAAACTATCCAGGGAAATGTTCGGTTGAAGAGTTTTCCGATACATAACTCCTGGATACATGGCTGTCCTGTTTGGTTCTGTCATGGCTGTGTCTCCGAGGTGGTGCCGGATCGACATCATCCACTATATTGGGATAACTTTTGTTAGTGGTCGCTCGTGCTAGATCACAGGGCGGTCCGTGGGTTCAGCCCTTTTGTGGTTCCCTTGTATGTAGTTCTCCTGTGGAGATACTTGGGACGGACCGGGATGGACTCGAGATTCCGGCGATGTTTTTGAATCAAGGGGTGTGGAGATGACCGGTGACGATGAGAGAACATTGGTCTGTTTGGAGAGGGGAGTTAGGGAAGCCGCGGCAGACAGGGAAGTCAGTAGTTGTCTGTGTCAGGAGTGCGGAGAAAGTTGAGACGGGTGGCGAGTTGAACGTTCGGTTGCGGAGGTTCCGGAGGGGATGAGTCTGAGATCGATGGGGATTTGGATCTTGAAGAGTCTGGAGCGCCATGGACGACGGCTGGCTTGTTGCTGCGAAACTGAAAGCAGTGCTGATGATGTTTACCGTTGAATTTGTGCACTTCACATTTTTCATGACATCTGGCGTAGTCCATATGCTAAAATTAAGCCACGAAATGAAACGCTTTTGGGTCTTCTGAGACTGAATGTGATTAGTCCAAGGACGTACGTTTTCGCAATGTCAAAGTTGACAACAAGTACAATAACCCAAGAAGAGAAGACGTTGGATTAAACAAAGACGCCAAGCCGCCATCGCTGCACTCGAAAAGGGGTTTGTTTACTTACTTGCCCATCGTGGATCCTCTTTTCTGACCCCTCGGACTCGCATTCGAATTCAGCAAGGGTGCCCGGTCCATGATTCAGGCCCGCGCCTGCTGTCGCCCGTGCGCTTTCTCAATGGAGGCCGTGCGCATTGAGGATCGGCTCAACCCGCAGTCTTAAACAATGCCAGCCTTATGAGGATGTGAACATTATGCCGTCTTATATACCTGAAGTAGGGTTGTTTGTTTACTTGGCAATTTGCTCTAGAGATGTTTAGAAGTTGAGCCAAGTCGGCAACCAAACCGGTCCGGCTCGGCTTGGATACTGGACTCCGGAACGGATTTGTGGAGCCGGGAATGAGGCTAAGAAGTAGGAGGAGGTAAGGCCTAGAACATCACGTCGAGTCTCCAGCTGTTTGAGACCTTGAGGAGCTGGTGAGACGAGCTGAAGGTGAGGCAGGCTGTCCTACTGGCGGAGACAGGTTTCCAGGAGTTTGAGACTCTGAGGAGAAGGGGAAGGGGAACTCGCACCAGATTTTACCGGAAAGGATCGGAAAGAGCTGGTATGGGCTCATTTGCGCTGTGATCGAACCAACACGATGGCTTTCTTTGGTGTCGTTCCATGTTACTCTGAAGTGTCGCCTCCACAAGCCCCCCAGAACCAGCGGATCGAACATGTTCCTCAACACTATGCCCCATATCCCCATCCCCAGCCCAAAGCTCAACGAGACAACGACAGCAACAATGACATCACTTCCCCCTGTCCCAAGTAGGCAAGACCCCAAACCAAACTGAACATCAAACTCTATTTTATATTCGGTATCATCGTCTAGTACGCTCATTCATTACTTTTTTTTCCCCATTGCCCTCGCCTACTCCTCGCCAAGCAAAACAGCCGGGCTACCCTGCACAAACTCCAAATCCACCTTGTGACCCAGCAGCTCGCGAATGTTGGAGATGCCGTACTTGATCATGGTGGGGCGCTCGAGGGAGAGACCCCAGCCGAAGACGCGCATGTCCCTGCTGTGGGGGTTGTTAGTATGAGTTCACAAAGGTAAGGGGAGGGAAGTAAGGGTATAGGGTAAGGCGAGGGGGGAGGGAGAGGAATAAACTTACGGAAGACCCATGGACTCCAACATCTCGGCGCGGAACATGCCGCTGTTTCCGATCTCGACGAGCTTGCCGAGGCCCTTGTCTGTTTTTGTTTGTCAGTGTTTCCATTTCTTCAGCCACATTGAAAGGGTGCCACTCACGGTAAGCGAAAATCTCCATCGAAGGCTCGGTATAAGGGTTGTAAGCGGGCTTGAACTGCAAATCGTGCAGACCCATCTTGCCGAAGAAGATCTCCATGAACTCCATCAGACCACCGAGGGTCAGGCCGTAGTCGGCAATGACACCTTCGACCTGGTGGAACTCGGCCAAATGTGTGGCATCGACGGTCTCGTTACGGAAGACGCGATCGATGGAGAAGTAGCGGGCCGGGAGAGGCTTGCCGTCGGGGCCCCTGGTGGCGGCCAGCTTGTGCAGCATGTTTGCGCTGATGGCGGTGGTGTGTGTGCGCAGGACGAGGCGGAGCGACTCGTCGCCGGACCAGGGGTAGCGGTAGCCGATGGAGCCGTACTTGCCCTCCTGGTGCACGTCCTTGACGTTGTCCCAGTAGGCCTGGTAGTCTTTTGTGTCTTCGGGCGAGTCGGCGCGGGGGAAGTCGGCGGCCTTGGGGTCGGAAATGTAGAAGGTGTCTTGGAGATCGCGGGCGGGGTGCTGCTGGGGCACGAAGAGGGCGTCGAAGTTCCAGAAGCCGGACTCGACGAACTTGTCGGTGGGCATCTCCTCGAAGCCCATCTCGAAGAAGATGTTGCGCAGCTCCTGGCGCACCTTGTTGAGCGGGTGCAGGGCGCCGCCGTTCTGGGTGGCGCCGAGGGCCTTGAAGTTGTAGGGCTTGAAGGTGGCCGTCTTCCAGGCGCCCGAGGCGATCATGTCGGCGGTCAGGTCGGTGGCCTCCTCGGGGATCTTGAGGGCGAACTTGGGGCCCTTGTGGATCTTGAAGGAGAAGATGTTTTGTGTGCGGATGAGCTTGCGCTTCTTGAGGTCGGCGAGGATCTTGGCGTCGGGGTGTGTCTTGGTCTGCTGGACGATCTTGATCTGCTCCTGGGTGGTGTCGGTGATCTTGTCGGCGACGGCCGTGAACTTGCCGTCCTTGGTCTTGCTAATCCACTTCTCCTTGAAGGCCTTGCCCTGGCCGATCTTGACCACGTTCTTGTCGCCGATGGTCTCCTCCAGCTCCTTGACGGACAGACCCTCGACGGCCTTGCGCAGGGCCTCGAAGACGCGGGCCTCGTGGGAGCCATTGGCGGCGATCTGTTCGGCTTCGGGTTCGAGGAGGGCTTCCTGGCGCTCTATTGTGTCGTATTTTACCATCTCGCGCGAGGCCAGCCTGTCGAGGGCGGCCTTGAGGTCAACGAAGGTGGCGCTGGGGAAGGCATCGCTGGAGAGGAGGGGCTGCGACTTGTCGAGGGCAGCGAGGATGTCGGTCGCGAGGTCCTCGGAGGACGCGGTGGTGTTTGTTGGGGGCGCCATCATGTGTGGTTGTGTGTATATGGGAACAGACGAACGGACTCTATCGGAGCAACAAGCGGATCTTGGGGCTTGGAGCTGGCGGTTCAGTGGTCAAATCCCGGGGAGCGGCGCCGTACTAGAGTCTCCGTCTGGCAGAGGCATGGTGGGGCTTTGACTCACAATTTCCCAAATTCCAGACGCGGCCCGGCCCCGCGAATCGGACCTGTGGACCCCTGCTCCATTTGTGAGTGTGTTCGTGGCCAATGACAGCTTGCGGAAAATCTTGGAGGCCGCGGAGTCATCCATACACAACCCTAACCCGTATTGGTGGTCTTGACCCCGCACCATCTCCCTGTCTTGTTGACAATGACATGTCATTGCTTTCACTTGTCTCTCCCGTCTGTTTCACCATTGCATCTCACCGCCAGCAATGCCGTTCTGAATCATCGACTGATCAATTCTCACCTTTCATATTTTTCATCTCCAACGCGCATCTCGAAATGCCCCTCTGATCCCGTCCCGTTCGACCTACCCGGTAGTTACCCGGTAGTTCTGGAGCTCTGACCACCGACCGGACATTGGTGCAGTGCCACCATCAGCCGTCTGCCTGTCGCTCATCTGTTGCATCCATCGTCGCACATTCCTCAATCAGCATATCAACAGGGAAATCGTTCAATCGGAATGTTGGTACTGCAGGCGACCGCCTTTGACGGATGTGTCCTCTATCAGCGCGCTGGGTTATCTTCAAGACCCGGTTGGGTTCTTAGGCGCTGGCTCCGAGGCATGTCTTCAACAAACGGCAGCTTTGGCTGCCCGGCTAGCTCAATCGGTAGAGCGTGAGACTCTTAATCTCAAGGTTGTGGGTTCGACCCCCACGTCGGGCTCAATTCCCGGCGTTCAAACGCGCCTTTCTTTTTGCGCTTTTTTCTCTCTTTTCCAGTGTTGTGATTGTTGTCGTTTTTATCGCGGATCTTTTTTTTCCTATTGGGATTCCACCAATTGCGGTTTCGAGGCGTGATTTTGGTCTCAGTACGTTGTGCGGGATTGCCTCTTGGCCCAAGCGTTAAGCGATGCCATTCCCACTAACACGAATACCAACGCCTGACTCTCCATCGTTCCTTATCCATGGACTTCTTTTTTTTCCCAGTCCAAGTCAAAATGGTGATGTCTTGATCATTCAACATTCCCCCCACCAACTTACCCCCATACAATAAAACTTTGACGACGTTGATTGGCCGCTGCCAAGACAGCACGATCGCCATTCACTGTCACCTGGCTTGCCGTTGACAGTTGCATTAACATGGCCAACCAGGCCCTGGACACGGTCGGATTTAGATCGACCGCCGCCCTGTCCTACGCAGCACTTCGGCGATCCCCCAAAAAGTCCGGTAGCTGCGCTGCTGCGGTAGAAGCAGGAGATAATGGAGATTGGCCATGAAATCCGAACATGGAGTGCATGTGCACCGCCAAGGAAAGAAGCTGCAATGCATCGTGCTATAAAGAGCAGCCACCGCAAGCTACAGAAACTGGGAGCTGGAACACTTGACCCGGAATCAGTTCAAAACCACCAAGGAGGTGTTTAAGCTAACAACCCTCCCTCCATCCACTCATGACATCATCCATTATTTCGGGATTTAGAATGCGACTTTAAAACTTGACGGCCACAGAACAAACAAACTGCATCGGCTCGAAAGACAGAACCGCAAGGAGCATCTTCTCTGTCGAACTCACCAAAACCTACCTTCAAGATGACTTCCGGAACCTCCATGTCAAATCTTGCCGCGGACAACCTGTTCAATGTCAACGGCATGGTAGCAGTCATCACCGGCGGCGGGACAGGTGAGTCTCCCTATGCCCTCACGACCAGCTCCAGGCTCTCTCCGGCAACGACCGTAGGCTGACCATCCCGACCTCCAGGCATCGGCCTTATGATGGCCAGGGCCCTCGCCGCCAACGGTGCTAAGCGAGTCTACATCCTCGGCCGTCGTGCCGATGTCCTCTCCGCCGCCGTCCGAGCCAACCCCGAGCATGGCATCATCGTCGCCATCATCTGCGACGTCACCGATAAGGACTCCCTCCAAAAGTGCGTGGACAAGATCACACACGACGTCGGCTACATCAACCTGTTCGTCGCCAACTCTGGCGTCCTGGGTCCTTCCAACAAGTGGGACACCAGCCTTCCGCTCTCGGAAGTGCGCAAGAACCTGTTCACCAACTTCCAGATGGAGGAAATGACCAGTGCCCTCCACACCAACGTTACCGGCGCCTTCTTCTCCATGGTCGCCTTCCTCGAACTGCTGGAGGCGGGCAACAAGAACGCTGTCGAGAAGGGAGGGTTTGGCAAGCCGGTCAGACCCGGGAGTGATGTCCCGTCTGTTCAGAGCCAGATCATCGTGACGGCTAGTATCGCGGGATACAGCAGGAAGACAGTGTCGACGCCGGCGTATGGAAGTAGCAAGGCTGCGATGATCTACTTGACCAAGCAGGCGAGCTCGGCCTTGGCTCCCTATGGTATTCGGGCGAATGCACTGGCTCCGGGGTGTAAGTGCAGTCCCTTCCGGCTATCTTCGGGACGCTGATGCTAACGAGACATGCAGTATTCCCTTCCGAGCTCGCCGCCGGACTTATCGGTAACCGTGATCCCGGGACCGAGTCCTTCGAAAGTCCGCACTTCATCCCTGTTAGAAAGTTTGGTGGTGAGGAAGAGATGGCTGGCACCGTCCTGTATCTTGCGAGCCGTGCTGGCAGCTTCTGCAACGGTCTGATCCTTGTCAATGATGGTGGGCGGTTGTCGGTTATGCCGTCCTCGTACTAAGTCCAAGAGGATCACTATCGCTGAAAACATCGGGTCGATAGAGGAGCTCGCTTGGATATACGCAAGCGATACGGACCGTGGACTAGGGGTAAAAGTCTTACTGGACTAGGGGTACAAGTCTTACTGGACAAGGTTTGTTGGGTAAGAATATGGGTGACGGTTTTAGAGGGTATCTGTTCTTACTCGTCTCGAATCATCAACTCCGTGTCCCAGTCCTAAGCATTCGCTCGCTCTTTCAGTGCAATCATACCGATCATTAACCTCTGTCCTTCTCCTGCAGTCTCTTCGATTGTCACTCCTTACACTCGCCCGCCGCCTTTAACGCCTTTCTTACTCTCTTCTCCAACCATTCCTTCTCCTCCAACCCGACACTAATCCTCACCAGATCTTCCACCACCCCAAACTCTGCCGCCCACTCCAGCTCGCGATAGTGTGCCAACAACGTATAAGCGCAACACAGCGTGAAGTTGGTCCCCAAGCTCGGTCCCTTAGCCACATCCAAGGCATCATAAAATGCTCTGGCCTTCGCTGGGGTCTGGAACTTGATGGAGACTAGGAAGCCGTATCCGCCTTCACATTCGTCCTCAGCGGTAGGTTTGACCCGAAACTGTTCGTAGATTCTTCCCGTTGGTGAGCCTTTCGGGTAGTAGACTTCTTGTACGCTGGCATGTGGTCGAAGAAAGTTGTGGACTAGCCAGTCGGCGTTGTTGCTGGCTTTGCGGACGCGGTGGATGAAGTCCCTGCTGTTTCGTTCCATGACGGCGATGTCGGCTGGGAACCAAGCTCTTTCCTCTTCCCTTTGGTCCCCTTCTTCCTTTTCAACCTTTAACTCCTCCTTTCTCCCATCTCCTTCCGCCTCCTGCTCCGCTCCATACCCCGAATCCCTCTTCCCAACCCTCCCATCCATTCCCCCATTCTCCTCCGTCACCATGGCACCCAACCCCGACCCCAAAAGCTCCCCCTTCAACTCCCCATACCTCCCCCCCTCCGGATTCAAAACCAAGCAACCCCCCATGACATCACACCCCCCACTAACCATCTTGGTCAAACTGCTCACTACCGCATCGCATTTTCCTAGGACATTCACATTCGCTCCAGTGCCGCCGACGGTATCATCCACCCCCAGCGCGAACCCGTACTTGCGCGAGAGATCGTAGAGGGTGGAAAGATCGGGGGATTGCATGAGGGGGTTTCCGGGGAATTCGGTTATCAGGAGGTCGATCTCCAATTTCCCGGAGCTTAGTAGGTCGGAGAGGGAGGAGAGGGGGGTGGAGAAGGGGTAAAGGTGGAGGGTAAAACCGAGGAGGTTAGACAGCAGTTTGAGGGTGTCAACGTAGAGGAAGCCAAACAAGGCCACGGATGGTGGTCTCCTCCCGTTTAGTTTGGGCAAAACAAGGGATTTTACAGCTAAGCTGATGGCCGCGATGGAAGACATGCCTGTCGGGTAGAGGAAGACGTCGGAGGTGGAGACGGGGAGCGAGGGGGTGGAGGTGGAGTAGGCGTTGGCGAGGCGGGTGCGGATTGCCGAGAGGGCTTTAGCGTTGGTGTCTTCGTCAAATGGGGTCGCAGTTGACTGATCAAGACCGTTGGTTTGCGCGTTCGAAGTAGGTTGGAGAAACGGAGCGCTCTCCATCCAGTAACTCGCTCGGCGGCTGGAGATCCCAAACCCGGTATGTTGCCAGAAGGCCTTGGCAATGCGGAACATGTCGACGGGGTAGGGGAGGAGGAAGATGTCTTCTTGGCCGAGGAGTGGTTGAGGTTTTTGGGAGGGAAGGTCATCGTTTTCGCGGATGGCGGTGATGCTGCCGTCCCAGTGGGCGATGAGGATGGGGAAGGTGACTTCATGTCCGGAAGCAGGGTCAAGTTTCTGGCGGAAGAATTGGCGACACATGAGCGCGTGGTGGGCGGTGGAGAGGATCAAGGCATGTTTTCCCTGGATATCGATATCGGTTTCTTCGTGGCTGTGGGCTTGGGTGAAGTGCTCGAGGAGTCGTTCGGCTAGGCGTTCGACTACTCGCGGGATGAAGAAGCGCGGGTAGCCTGTTACCATGGTTTCCACCACGCGACGGTCTCGCGATGCCCAGCCGAGAGTGTCTGCCCATGTTGGGAGGTGGACGCTTATTCCCTACGTGGAAATCGTCAGTGCATGGTCTTGAAGCTGGGATTGTAACTGGCTTACATGGGGATTTCCAGGAGGGAGAGACTCCCCGAGCTTGAGGAGTTCAGGATGTTCGACGATGCCCTTTTCACCCATCTTTACCGTAGTCACTTGGCTATGTCCCCGTCGCACAATTTGAAGGGGCAAGTACGACCTTATATGCCCACCGCGAATGTCAACAAAAGGCGGTGATGCGCGCCAACTAGCCACTTTGAGCCAACTTCCCAGCGCCAAAAGCGAGGCGCCACAATCATCGGTGCCTCGAGTCCGTCGAAGTGGAGCACCGATCGCCGAGCTGAAGATTTGCCAAGAACCGAAAAGTCGCTGGAGTTTGGCAGTGGAGACGCTGATGTCATGTCTCTGGGAAGAACTGGTGGTGAACCGCCCTGTGAAAAGTGCGACAGAGAGGGACGGAGAGGGCCAAAGCACACAACACACGTGCTTCATGTTGGACGACGGAAATGGGCGGTTAAGTCTGGTGTTGTGCATCATGGCATTCTTCGGGGATTGGAGTGCTCGGTTTGCCGATCGTTGTACAAAAGGTCCAGACATGGATTTTAGCGCAGACGCATACTTTCGGAGACTGGGGAGAGTAGAATTGTGCATCAGAATTCAGACATTGTGAGTCTGAACAATGGTGGTTCATCCTTGTCGACGAGCCATACCATGCCAGGATCAACACCCCTGACGCAGATCATGGGGAATCATACCTCGCATGCATACCCCTGATTGATGACATTATGTCAAAAACAACGTCAATCGGATTCATGCTGAACCTATCTTCCCAAACATAAAAGACATGCCGACCTCTACCACAATCCGCATTCTCTCTTCATCCTGCAGCGTTAATCACCAGTTCCCACATCCCTCAAGACAACCCATAGTAACCCAGACCCCTCAAAGATTCCAGTTCCTTCTCCAACAGAACAACCCCATCATCACCAAGTATCAACCACACCTAGACCATAGCACAAACCAAACCCACCATTTACTACACAGCACTGCACTACACCCATAACCCTCTCCTAAAATGACCAACATCTTCTTCTGGCTGCCCATGGAGGACCAGGCAAAAGTCTACGCTATGATGTGGCCCGGGAACTGGAAGAAGAGTTCCTCCTCATCGGCGTCCCAGAGCAAGGACGCATCTGGCTCTGGGCAAAAGAAGGAGGATAGCAACAGTAGCAGCATCAGCGGCGGCGGCAGCGGCGGCGGCAAGGATGGGAAGACGGAGGTGAAGGTTGAGACGGTGGAGTATAAGGGTGGTGGTGGGAAGTAAAGGGAACATGGGAGGTGGCCCCGGTGGAAGTAAGGTGGGTTGCAGGTGTCGATGGTTTGCGGGTGTGTAACTGCTAGGAGTTCGATACGGGTTGGAGGTAAAGATGTTGGAGATGTAGATGTTGGAAGTAGGAATGCAGAAGAGGAATTGAAAGATTTGAGTTGTGCCGGGGAGGTGAGAGATGGATGGAAGACCGGAACCTGCGAGAATTTTGGATGCGTGGAGAATCGTGGGCGTAGTGATTGAGAGAGGTAAATGTGATGGTTTGATAGAAAAGAAGGGGAATGGTCGTGATGGGAAGGGATTGGACTCTTTGCAGGTCGCAACATGTTTGCAGAGAGTAGTTGCAAGTACGTTGCAACCAAACGCAGGCTTAGTGTTTCGTGTCGAAAGAAGTGTTGTGATTTGTGGTCGGGAAGACGGGAGAGTCTTGTTCACTGAATTGCCAAATGGGCCGACGGGACTAGTAGTATACGTGACTGCCGTGGGAGCGGCTGCACGTGCCAGGGGGTTGATAAGTTGAAAGTTCTGTCCAGGTCCTCAACAAATAAAATGGTCCAGTGGTCGAGCAGGTGTGTTGCGCAGAGGGCGAAACTCGCGGGGCTACAGGAGGGGCAGCAGAGCTTGGACGCTCCCTGATGCGGGTGCCTCGTACAGGCCTGAAACAGGCCTGGACTTGGTCGGATTGGGTTCTGCGGCCTGTAGTAGTGCTGTAGCTGGCGTCTTCCGGCTACGCAAATAGGGCTCTTCTACTCCCTTCCAGTTTGCAGTCACGTCCCATGTTCGATTCCTGGACCAGCCAATCTTTTTGCTACTTTTTCCTTTTTTGCCCTTTTTCCTCTCAATGCTTTCCGCATTCATGACACTTTGGGCGACGACAAGAGCAGTCTCTACTAGGTAGACCGCATAGTCTTATATCGTGATATCACTCAGCTTACTTTGCCAAATCAGGGACGACTTCGGCGAACCCTTTGTGGTTATGCCTGTTGACACGAGACTTGATAGAAAACTGAAGCTTATTTTCCTTCAGAGAACTTTGACAGGATATCCACACGATAGGTTCAAACTGGACCCAGAACAATGTGCAACATCTCGTTACTTTAGGCACCCGGTGGTAATTGCCTGTCGCACGCTTCGTTTGTTCAGATCAGGCGCTGTGTAGGTACCTATTTTGCGGCGGCTCAACTAGCCGTCATGGTCATGGCGCGCCGGACTGAGTTTCAGTGCCCATTCTTTGTCCATCCTGCACCCGTTTTGCTATGTGTTATCAACTGATACACTCTATGTTCGTACAAGGGGTATCTCCAATACAAAAATCGACAAAACAAAAAATATACAAACGCCGGACTCCGCCGCTTCCACAGCAACTTGACCGCAAGAGCGTATCTCAATGAAAACGAAAACAAGACCGGACGCTATGCGCGCTCCAGAATGCGAGACAATTGAACATTACTTCCAGGAAAAAACGAATGACAACTCTAAGCGAGAACAAGATTTTTCCCTGCGAACTCTTCGACCTTGAAGTTCTCGGGTACTTGCACAGGACAGAAAAGAAAGACTTTCCACCTCACCCACCTCACCCACCGGCCCCGGAAGAAGAGGAGAACCTGTCTTAGGAAGCCACGAGAAGCAGAGGCACGCCAAGGGGAGTCATGGATCTGTTCGAAGCCTCCTTTAGCTCTCCCACCAATTGCCGATCGACCGCTCCTTGCACCATCTCTTCATCCAAGCTTTCGTCCACATCCATCGCTGGGCAGAAGAGAGGTTCATGTTGTTCCCGGAGCGCGAGCTCCTGGTCCTCGTACATGGACCATCTCTGGCTCTCCTCTTGGAGCTGGAGGTAGATAAACTCCATGTTGACACTTTCTTGGTGTCTATGGGCTTCCCACTGCTGGAAGTCCTCCTCAAGTTGCAGGTCGATGAAATCCATGTCAACGATCTCCTGGTGCCTGTAGTTCTCGCATTGCTGGAAATCCTCCTCAAGCTGGATGGCGATGAGCAACTCATCCGCCGGCATAAGAGTAAGACGACGGCCAGGCTCCATGGTAAGAAGTCTGAGGAGAGTTGGCTCCCAGGGGGTGCGTGGTAGTCTGAGGATTGTCACGGCGCTGGCAGACCACTACACCACTAGGCTATGTTCCAAAAGGATACAAGTAACCGAAGCTGGCAATTCGGTCGCTCAAGTGGTCTTATATAGTTGCGATGGCAGTCAAGAGGCACAGCTGCAAGGCTGCCGTCACAAGGATTCGAGTTCGAGGCCTCCTTTCCCGACTACCTTCGTTCTCGAGTTGGAGGTGCAGCCCGAGGGGCATGCGAGGGTCGCCGGCGCGGAGTTCTTTCTCCACCAGATCAACGGCGAAAACGTTTCTTTGGAGCTCCCGAGCTCTTACCGCCGTGTGATCCGCGTGGTCGTTTCCTCGGATATCAAAATGTCCCGGCACCCAACGGAGCTCAACGGTCACGTTGAATCCTGAAACCAAGCGCAGCTCGAGGCTCTTCTGACGAATAAGGCTCACAACCCTTGCGTGAATCCTCTTTCGAGGGACCCTGTCATCGATCATGTCTATGACCGTGTAGGCATCCGATAGGATGCTGATTTTGACTGTTCTCATATTCTCGCTGGCGCTGCAGCTGTTAAGGTACTGACGGGCCACTTCAAAGGCTTGGGCAATGCCCAATCCTTCCCCGACGGTGGTGTCCTCCATCTCGGGCATAAACCAGCCCATCTCAATGTGTTGACCGTAATACGGGGTTCCTGGAAAAAAGTTGTCGAATACGATGGAGTATCCTCCAGGAGCAGGACCAAGAACAGACGGCCGAGATGCATCTGTGAACATCGCAATCCTTATGTCATCGTGTTGAAGCCATCACCATGTCTTGGCTTCCTTGGCATTAGTGGATACGATCCACACATGGCTACCCTGTATATATAGTCGGACTTCGTCCTCCTTTCCTTTGGTCTTTCTCTCTCTCCTCAATTAATTTTGATTTTCACTACTACTTTCGTCGTCTCTTACTTTTACTCGTGATTACTTCCTCCGTATGGTTTAATAGGTTATGAGCCTGGATATATTATGCGATTAATATTACCGCTAAGTTTATATTCCTTACCTACCCCCTCATTCTATTATATTATTTCCATCCTTTTCGAAAGAAAAGATGTTGTTCGTATTCTAAAAGGATTGCGCTTTTTACTAAGCGTAAAATACCGTTATTAATTGTAGTTATATAGCTTGTGCTTTGTATAGATTAAGCGTACGGACTATTATATACGCTATGTACATATAAAATTTTGGTAATTTGAGACGTGGGGATGTTTTATTACGTTATAGATATATTAGATTTTTTCTAACCTTTTTAAAATCTATTACGGAATTTATTATATCTATTACATTTAATTATATTTTTATTAAAATCGTTTGATTTCTAATTATTACGAAACGTTATTTATTTTTATATTAATAGAAGCGCGATTTACCGAATAAAGATTACTTTCGCTTATTTTAATTACCCCGTTAGTATTCTATATATTCCGTTACTTTCGCTATTTCGCTGGCTATAGCCTTTATTATAATTTCGCGTTATAATTTTATAAATTATTTAATAATGGGTCGGATATTTATATTTACGGCTCGGCGTACTTACTTTGTAAAAGATCCTTAATAAAATCTTTATAAGGTATATTAGTATAATCTCTAGCCGCGTTTTATAAAATTATTGTTTACCCGCCGTTATTTTAATTATTGYGATTTTATTTATTTTTTAGAAGATATTACCGCTGCGCTCCAAGTTTTTTATAAGTTTTTTTAAGATTCGCCCTTTATTACGCCGTTACCCCTAATATTTTTTACTATTATTTTTTTAGGCTTTACCTAAAATCCTATATTATTTTTACTCCTTAATTCTACCGATCTTTAAGGATTCATTATTATAATTCTTTTAATTCCCGATCCTCTACCGCGTTTTAGTACCTAATTCTACCGGATATTTAAATTGTAATTATATTTAATAAAGATTTCGACGCGTTTATTTTTATCCCGTTCCTGGGGAATAGAGGTATTAAT
>RANZ01000675.1:0-14718 GCA_009805285.1 Neurospora terricola FGSC 1889 | reverse complement strand
CTTTGCAATGGAAAAGGATGCGTGGGCCGAGAACATCGAGCCCTATCCCGAACCCTTCTTCATGTGCGACTATGGCTGGCTCAAATTCGCCAACTGGCTCAAGGAGGAATATCCTGCGGGCCCGRCAGAGCCAACCTTTTACTGTYTGCGCATGATGAAATACGTAGGCCGAACAGGGCACTATATGGGGTTGGTACTCCATTGTGTTGACGAGGCAAGGCAAATATACGAAAGAATTGGTGTCTTGGCACAGCGGTATCGTTTAGAGAAGGACGACACTGAAGAGAGCAAGAGGCATTGGAAGCCAGATTGGTGGCAAGAAGCAGGTACGGAGAGTGAGCCGGAGGCCAGGGTCATAACTTTGGTTTGAGCTTGGAATATCTACCTACGGGGAGGGTCACAGATCAAAGTTCATGTCTTTGCCTCTCTATTACGCAGTCTTTCTATTTCTGATCTCTCATCTTGCACTACTTTCTTATCCTTCCGCCATTATCTGAACGATCCTAGCGAGCTGGATGAGGTGAATTTTTTATATTTCTTTCCGATTTTTTTTTCTCTCTTTCCTACGTATCTTCTTCACGAATAAACGGCAGAACACATATAACACGAGTATGACCCTTCGGTATAAAGAGCCTCATCCAATATGCCAAGACACTTATGTTCGCCCAGTTCCTGTTGGACACCAAGGAAGCAACCAAAAAAACGTCAAATGCGTGACATGTGTTCACAACATTTACATACTTACACGAGCTTAGCCCAAAAAAAGTTCCGGTTAGGGTGTTAGTATTTTCGCGGGCTGTCCCCATACAAAGCTCCGCACGCACTAACATTCCGCTACTGTACGGACCAGGTTTACTGTATATAAAATTGTTAGACCTAATGTTTAAATGGTAATTYCTGTTAGTGCACTTGCAACCTCCCTTTCTACCTCTATTCGCACCCCCATACTGTCACTTTGAGTGGCACTTGCACGACGGCTTCGCGATGAGCATCATCGAGCGCCAGCCCAAGGAGACCAAGGACGTGTATCAGAAGAACGGGGCGGAGGCGGAGATGCAGAGGGTGTGCAAGAACTGGGCGGCTAGCGGGTTGGAGAATAGGAACTGAGCGAGCCTGAGCCCGGGTTGGAGGGATGTAATTGCTTTTTAAAATTGTTAATCATAATGCGCAACCTTTTCTTCGTTGATTCAAGTTTCCAAGTGCAACAAGTGGCCTTAAACGACAATTTTGGATGTTCAGTTAGACACAATATGTTGGGCGACAAGCGTTGTCAGTACGCACTTTCCAATCTTCCATTTCGCGGGCAAGTCAAAGGTGCACCCGCCAAGACCCTGTCTTGGTCCAGATGTGCCTTCCCCAAGCATGCCCGAGAGCCAGTTTCCCCAAGATCACTCGACGATTTTGCAACGAGGAAGGGTCTTTTGGGTGTCACAGCCATGCGATTCTATCTGGCAGGAGTGAAGTAACTCTCAAATGCTTCAAAAGTCTTATTCTGCCGAATGGACAGATTTTGATCAGCGAGCAAACTGTGTGAAGGTTGTTCGGCGGTTGTCATAGCAGCTTTGACCCTAACCCTCGCATGGGGCAGTGGTTATGACACTTTCGGCTGTCTTGTTCAGGATCGCCAATGGCACAAAACTGGGAATGGAAGTATGACGATGATGGACTAAATACGCTACTGAATATTTGATACTTGTCGGTGACTGTTGATTCAAGTCACTTGTCCAATTTTGAATATCTAGTGAGAATAAGCAATTTCTGTGATGGATGCCAATGTGAGGAGGGTCGCTGAGTGGGTAAGTGGACATGACACAGTGTGAGGCTGAACTGATTATCAAGAGTTTGATGTCTGATCTTGGACTCTATAAGTGTTCGATAAGGATATAAAGTTGGTGATACCTATATGATATGTTCCTTATGTCTATGATCTAATCTTGATGCATTTTTTAAGGGGAAAAGGGGTAAAAGACAGGGAATAAACACATAAACAAACCACAGTACACAAATGACAAACACACGCAACGAACATAATACACACAACACACACACACAACGCAAAGAACGAACGAAACGTATGTACGTATAACACGTAATCTCTTCATTATCATTATTCATAACTCATTAAGTCGTGAATCGTAACCAACGGGGTATTCCTAACCAAAAATAACAAACAGAACGCTCTCCCCTAAGCCTAGCCTAATTACTATCATTGCGCTTTATGCCGCGTACGTGGTATTTCCAATCCCACATCCAAAAACCAAAAAAAAAAGAAAGGAGTCATTACAAAACCAAACCTGGCCTGTCATCTGTTCATCAGAAAAAGCCTTGTCTATGCAAAAAAAGACCAACCGCATTACTCCGTTCCCTTGTTTGTGAGTGAGAGTGTGTAACGTTTGAGTAGTGTGCGCTCAAAAACATCCGCAGAAAAATATGTCTTGCCTTCTTAGACAATCTTGCTGTCATCCGCGCCCAGCTTGTAGGGCTTTCCGACCATGGGATCAATATAGATTTCATGGCCGCTTCCGGTCGCGCTGTCGCTGTCGTACGCAACCCTGAGATCCTCAATCTCGTCGCCAACTTCCATCCATTTGTCGCTAACGGCCGGGACGGGGAAGAAGTGGCAGAGAAGCCAGTAAACGCCGCCGGAGACGAGAAAACCGGCAAAGAAGTTGACGTTGTAAATGTAGGTGGCTCCAATCGGAACTTCCCTTCCAACCGCTCCGGCAAAACCGACCACGTTGATCAAGATACCGGCAATGTACGCGGCGTAAGCGCGCCAGTGGATACCCCAGGTGTAATAATAGGGTCCCGTTTTGCGTCCATCGTAGAGTTCCTTGACTTCGAGATAACCGCGGCGAACAACGTAGTAGTCGAAGATAATGACACCGGCGATCGAGGAGAGGAAGACGCTATAGGCCGAGAGATAGGTGGTGAACTGGTTGTTGGAGGTGAGGAGGGTCCAGGGGTTCATCGCCAGACCGACGGCCGCGCAGATATAACCACCACGGCGAATGTTGATCCAGCGAGGCAACAAGGCAGTCATATCGGCGCCGGCGGATACCGAGTTGGCGGCAATGTTGGTACCGAGCTGGGCGAGCGAGAAGGCGAAAGAGATGACGAAGACGCCGAAGCGCTCGGCCGAGTTGCCTTCGTCCAGGAATCTCTCCAGCAGTTCGAGCGGATCCCAAACAGCTTCGCCGTAGATCGAGTAGGAACAGGACGAGACAAGAATACCGATGAGCGAAGTGACGGCGAAGCCCGTAGGAATCGTGAAGAGCTGGGACCAGAGCGCGTCCTTGGGCTTTCTGGCGAAACGAGAAAAGTCGGGGTCGTTGACGATGAGAGTGGCGAAGTTGGCGATCGAGGTCATGATGCCCTTGACGAACTCCCAGGCAAGGTCGCTGCCCTTCAGGGAAGATGGCTGGCGAATGATGGGGCCAATGTCGCCGGCACGGACAATGGCCCAGATCATGAAGGCAATAGCGGCCGAGGGGACGAAGTAGGCCTTGACGGTAAACAGGTGGCGGATCTTGTGAACAGGGAACCAAATGGCGGGCAACGAGCAGAGCCAGAAGATGAAGAAGGAGACAAAGTCGGCTGTCGTAGTGCCTGATGTAGGAGAGAAGGTGTTGGGAATCGTGTCACGGTCCTGAACACCATAGTTAGAATAAGCATGATCTTATGAGAATGACATGAGAATCACTTACCCAGGCCTTCCAGATGGATCGGATCATGAGGTAGACGCAGTGACCTCCAATATAGGCCTGAACACCATACCAAATGCAAGCTATTTCCACGAAGGTCAGCAAATGGCACTCTTGAAGTGAGAAGACTCGTCATGTATGAATGAACATGAGATGATGGGAGGAGTGAGAGCCACATACCCATCGCAGCTCTGTTGAGCACAGGCCATAAGCTACCCCAGATGCCAAAGGAAGATCTGCTGGCGACGGGGAAACCAATGTGATAAGTAGCACCGATGCGACCGGTCATGCTAATGAAGCAGCCCGAGATGGCATAACCGATCCAAACACACAGCCACGACTGCCACCATGATAGACCATTCACCATCATGGACGACGAGATCATCCAGGTGTTGATGTTGAACGAGTCAGCAATCCAAAAGCCGACAAAGTTCCAAGCACCCCATGTTCGACGCTCAGGCTCCACGGGCTTCAGGTCGTGGTTCGTCAACTGTTGTGAGGAAAACGGCAAGTGTCAGTCTTGGGCTGCGGCAATTCCAACGAATGCGAATGCGATGAGACCGAGTGAGGAGAGAGTCTCTGTGATGTCAATCTCAGGGCAAAGAGGCAAGGTTTCGCACCATCAACTGGGCTGTGGTGAGCCCTGGCTCGGCTTCGACGGCCAGCCAGTCCGACCAGCGTCCTATGGCGCTGCGTTTCTCTGCCATCCTTCCTTTCTGGTGATGATTGGTTGGTGAGAGGACTTGAGCTGGTCAGGTAGTTGGCGGCGTGGTCGTCGAAACGAGAGGCGAGGGAGGGGCGGTGGTTCGGTGGTGGAAGCACGAGATTTTTCTTCTCTCGAAGCAACACACGAACTTCTCTCTCTCTCTCTCTCTCTCTCTCTTTTCCCCCTTTTTCTCGCGGGCCGTGGGCCTTTTTGGCAGTTTTTTTTCTGCAGGAGGATCCGGTGGAGGCGGCGCGGCAACACGTGAATGCGGGGAACGGCACGCGAGCAAAAACCCGAGCAAAAAGAGGGTGGAGCGAAGACCGATTGAGATCCGGTCGGTCGATTGGTACCGATTGCAGCCTTCCTTCCAAGCAGACAAGGCAGGGGCTCTCACTTGGCTCTTTTCTTCAGGGGGACCTGGACGATTTGTTGACTCGACGAATAACCGGGGTGGAGCACGGAATGTTGCCGGATTTGACCAGAAAAATGGAAAGGGACTGGAGCAGGTTGAGTTTAATGCTCCACGGGTCTCGTTCTGTTGGAGGGCTGGCGTTCGACGGGTGGAAAAGGTGGCAAACCTGCACTCGATATTGACAGACGAGAAGGGGATGGATGGGAAGGGGGCAACACCTTGATTTTATCTGCATCGAAGACGCTCTCTGCAATGCTCTGCAATGCAGTGGTGGTGGTTGTCAGGTACCACTGACATATCGACATGATATCAGGCCAAGCAATGCAACACTATCTCGCAAAGATAGACCTACCCTGCCTGCATATTGAACGCTGCAGAACGCATGCCATGTGCAGCAAAGTGCGCTTTTGTTTTCGTTCCGGTTGGGGTAGAAACGTGCCAGAGAAGCAGCGAGTTGAGCACTGCGGGAGACGGGAGAGTGTCCGTATCGTCTCCCTCGCTCGCCCGTGAGTGTATTTCCAATACAGAGTGGATTGTTCCGGATATCAGACACCTTGATGGTGTCGATGTGGAAAGCTGAGTCGAGCCCCCACGCAGCGCCACGCTAGCATGACTAGGGTGTCCTGGAGAAGGGAAGAATGAGATCCATCTTCACCCAAAAGATCGGTGAACCACGGGTTCATGGACCGAGAGAGGCGCGGCGAAGAGGCTCGAGGGGACATCACCATCTTTTCATGAAACTTTCGGTAAATTTCGTAACTGACAACGGACAGGTCAGACCGATGGACCACTAGTTTGGAAGGCCTGTCCGTTGAGGCAGAGAACCAAGGGCAGCCATGGGCGGTCTGGTGCTCTGTGGTCTTTGTGATTGAATTGAGAACTCGAGGGCAAAAAAGATGTGTTGCGGATGATATCAGAAGCAGTGAAGATCATTGATGATTTCGGACTGAACCCGGCCACGCGGGGCATCCATCCACGGTAGCGACGTACGACGGTAGCGTCAGTCGGCCCAATCGAGCAAAGAAGCACGTTGCTGGCACGGAAGAACAGCCAGCGAGTGGAATTCCAATCAATCGGAAGCTCTTTGAGAAAGAGCAAAAAAAAGCCGCTGGTCTTGTTTCCTGGCCTGATCAAGCTTAGACCGGACCCTGCTTCCCTCAATCCCCTCATCTTGATTCGCCAATCTGTTATCGGTTAGGGTTTCGATAAGAAGTTTTTTTTTGGTCTCGTCTCGTTCCAGTTGTGGAGGTCCCACTTGTGCCCCTCTGTCGGGCTTGGTTGGCACTTGGCAGAACTTCTTGGCAGCAGGCATGCAGCGCAGCGTCACCAGGTCGGGCTTAGTGCCCGCAAAATGGCAAGAGATAAGCAAATAAGCTATCAAGGCTATCTTGCGGCTATTTTACTCTATCTTGCCCCGCACTCACTGGTCTGAACCTAAAAAGAGATTACTCCATCCCATCGAGTCACCCTTGGAGTTTCCATTTGACAACCATCGCAATCATCCGATCTTTCCCATTGCCGTGTCAAAGCACTCCGGTTAACATCGATGGCCATCACCAGCCCTCGGGCCGACCRGGCACGGATCACAATCTGTTAACGGGCCAATTCTGACTTCTCATCATCCATCACATCTGTCCATTCCTTGAACTCTTCTTAACCGAACATGGTAATCAGTTGTAAGATTCGCCCGCGATTCCTTCTTTCACATTGTATAAACACCCCTTTTTCCAACTCCCCACGCACCACGCAATTGTCTCCGGCACTACTGCACAGATATGCACAATGTACCCCGCCATGCTTCTGGATTCAAGTTTCCAGATCCCGACCTTGAAAACTGTCGGTTAACCTGAATCTGGGGCGTCTACATCACCGCACGCGACATGCGACACCGGAACCGAGTGTGGGATTCCAGGTCTTGAAGGAGAGACCTTTGCAGATTGGCTCGGCACCATGTTTTCTGGATACCGTAGAGCTTGTTCGTATTTGTTGAATGTTGCGGTCCTGAGAACATCGACAGGCTTATTTACCGTATTTCCCACGAACCCAAGTTGATACCGTTCATTTCTTTCGTTGATGTCCGCCATGGCCTCGAGTTGCCACATCCCGCGCGTATGGTTCGAGCCTTCCCATTTGAGCTTTCGCAACCATTTCAGTACCGGTTGATCGCTCCGGGGAGAGATCTCAATGTACCTGTAGCTACAGTCACACCAATCACCACATGTCTCCTCGTCCAACTTTATGCATGTCGCACAACACCGTCACTTGGTGTGGTGATATCAGTGGCATTGAGAGCAACCTCCAAGCTGGACCAATATAAGCATCTCGGACATCCCGAGTGCGGCCACGCATTGTTCGTTCACGAGGCCGTTGATGGCGTATCAAAATTGATGCTTAAAGGTCGCTACAATCCGGCTGATGAAATTAATTCGTGGACATCCAGATTGAAGGTGTTCATGAGCGCGGAGGGCTTCCTTCATAGTTCCCCCCTTCAACCACTGGGACCGGCAATATCTCGACGGTTACAGTTTACAAATGAAGTGACGTAGTCGAGCTATACTACGGCAGAAGGACCGGAACAATGAGTATCGAGCTCACGTAACCGAGTGTCTGCGTCTGTTAGCACTGTCTGTCACTCCAGTCTCGTCTCCGTTAACGGCACGCTCAGAGAACCTACTGAGCCGGTTGAATATTTACCCATACCCTCGATCCCGAGCGAGAGATAACAACCACCATGCTCCAGCAAATTAAACAGAGACATAATCTGTACATGGCGACCTCGCAGCTTTATGGCTAGTTACAGAAGTTCGGCCCGGAAACATATGATATGGCAGGCCATGAGTGAGACGGCAGTGAACGATATGAACACGATCACGGAACTTCAACAGCTTCGATCCTTCCGATTGGGAATTCACAATCACAAGCATAGGTCAGGTTATTGTCGGCCGAGGAAGTGAGTTCCACGAATTTCACTTCTGGCACGCCAACGTGACTACAGACCACTCGATTTCTTCCGTTGCTCTTTCCCCTTCTCCTCTTCATGTTCCTGCCGTCGATTGACGCGGATTGACAAGAAACCTTTCGGCCTCGTTCTTTCCCATTCTTCTGGCCACAGTTCAACATTATTCCTGCCGTTTCACTCTCATCTCGCCAGGGCCAAGCCCCAAATGGACAGAAAAGAATTTCGCAATCCTCAAGATGGTGGGATATTCTTCAGTTTTAACCGAGGGTTAACCAACAACGAAGTATCCTATCGCAAATCTTCTCGTGGGCCGATTTCTTCCCAGTATCACGACAACCCAGATGTCCCCTCACTGGGCGACTCGGACACGTCAATCAACCCATCCTCATCCACGCCAACCACAAACGTACATCTCCCCTGATCCTCGCGAATCTCCTCCCTGTTCATCAAGTACTCGTTCACAACCGGTACCCTAATGTCACGATCCACCGTGTTCGTGATGCTGCGTGCCCCCAGCTCCGGCACATACCCCTGAGCAGCCAAGGCTTTGCAGACCGAGTACCCACGCCGGACTTGGAGGTCAAGGTCCCCAACCATGTGAGACTTGCTTATCACGTCACTGACCTTGACCGGCTTGATCACATCGCGGCCGAAGTCGGCTAGAATTCTGTCTGCCACCGCGGCTTGTTCTGAGGGCGAGAAGGTGAGGAAAGGGACAAAGTCGGATATGCGACCGGACAGTGGTGCCTTGGTTCCGCAGGTGTCAGTATCCCGTCATGGTTTCTTGTGATGCTCACATTTGTGCAAAGATTGCTTACACCAAATTTTGTTACGCTCTCCTTCTGAATCGACCTTGACAGCTTTTGCACCAGCCTTTGTCCTTCTTGCCCAGGCTCATCGGAGAAAAGAACCCTTTCATGTGTATTGCAAAAAGCGTGAATCGTCTCATCAAACGCATTTGTCGCCATGATCCACATCGTCTTCGTGCAGTCGACGAGTGTCAGCAGATCTTTTCTGAGGTCGAAACAGGATCCTTCAGGCAGGAAATTAGAGTCAGTAAGAGGCGTTCAGGGCAAGTTTGGCGGTGAACGCTTACCATCATGAAACGGCAGAAGAAGCGTATTTCGGATTTCCTGATTCATCTTCTCGAATTCGTCCAGAAAGACTATGCTGCGTCTCCCACTATGTTCCGCAAGGAAGTTGTTCAGCTTGGACCCGTCTGTGTAGCCTGCAAATGGCTTGACCGGACCCCAGAGGTCAAACCCAGAGTGCATATTGGTGCAATCGACGGTAAGCAGATCCACAGATATGAGATTCCCAAGTTGACGTGCCAGTTCGGTTTTACCGTGTCCACTGGGTCCAGCAAACAAGAGTACAATGGGCCTTTCCGTCTGGAGGGCGAGATAACTAAGCAGTGAGCGAGGGTCAGCAAAGACACAGTCAAGACTGGTGTTGGGGAAGATTGTCGCAGGCAAAGAAGACCCGTATGTCCTTACCAAAGCAATCTGTCAACAACATAAGTGATCGCAGCAGTTTGTCCAACAAGGAAGTAGTGGACGCCTAACAAGTCTTCGGCCTTGTGTAGCTTGGCCACCTGTCTCTTTGCACCCGAAAACCGGTTCAACCCAGCAGCGCGGTGAAGAATGTACCGCTGCTCGAAACGAGAATTGAGAGTGGCCGTAATGCGCCTTCGAACTTTGGGAGTACACCACTTCTTGTTCTCATCCCCCAGATCCCCAAGCTCGTCAGTCGAAGGGCCATCGTCAGGAAGATCCCGCTCCAAAGGGGTGTGAAAAGCCTTGGGAATGCCAGCCACAGATGCTCCCAGGCCGAGAAGCGTTCGGAGGATTCCCGTCGTGTCGGTGGCATATGAGCTCCCTAGGGCAATGACATACGCAACCAGTGGAAGCGGTTTTGTCGAACCGTAAGTGACGTTCACATCACCCCCATACTCAGCCCACATCCTCACCAACTCAACGTTGAGCGTCTCGACGACATAAAAGAAGCCAGAAAACCCCAGGACCAAACCGTTCAGCCCCTCACGCAGCTTGTCCGGCTTCATGTGCTCTCGGTAGCGAGTGAGCCTGCTGCGGATCTCATCGCAACCCTGGCCCGCCTGGATATCGCCCACGAGCTTTTTGAGGTCAAGTTCGTCGTCGCCTCTTGAACCAAGCTTGCTGGACGAGCTGTTGGGAGTTTTAAGTCCCGAATCGCTCCCGTTATCAGAATCCGCATCGTCGCCCAATTGGTATGTGTTTCCGTCGTGGACTCTGGGCAGAGTAAAATCCCACTCGTCATCATCGTTATTGTTACCTCGAGGCAAGTATGATGTACCACAGCCACACTTTTGTTGGTCATTTCATGTCAGACTCCTGAAAAATTGTTTTCTGGATGGTGGGTAGGCTGGGCTTACACCGAGATCGATAGCTCTATCGACGTTACCCCGAGCTCTCTATACAGACCGAAGACATTTGGGTTAGGACATCTAGCACCCACGGGGGCACAGGTATGGAAAGGACGCGTTTCATGCTTACTGCCAGAAACCTCCTCGCCTCCTTTTCTCCGCATCCAACCTCATTCATAACCCGACGGAGGGCGGATTTGTCCGAGTTGGGCTTGTTGGTCGTCTCTCCCGCCTGGGCTTGACGCCATGATTGCTGTGACATTATGGAGTCGATTTTAGCTTCGGACTCGTCAAGACCAGGAACAGCAGACGACGAGAAACCTCGAGTGGCTTGCTTAGTCCTTTAGCACGTCAGTAAATATTCAGTGCAAGACTGTCTGGGATGACGAACTTAACTCACATTTCAGAAGGCGAAGAACCCAAGTGATTTTCCAATCAAACCGGACGGTATCAACAGATTAAAATGTACACTGGAGATTTGTGCGGTCGCCATCCTATTCACTTGTCCGTCGCCTGATAAGGGACAATCCCTCCATATAGGCGTCCATACCGCTGGTCTTGTCAAAAATCGAGCAGGCATCGTCGTTTGCTCTTGTCTGGCTTGCTGGGTGCCTGACGGCAAGTCACTGTAGGCCTCCATCGTCTGGCCAATGATAGCATCGCCTTTCGTGTTGTCCGAGAGACGCGCTGGGCCTCACGCAGGAAGACGATGTCAACGAAGATAAGCCATTCGAGACAACAAATTGTGCATGTTGCAAGAGGCTCTTGTAAGAAAGCCCGTGGGAAAGCATCTTGTCGCAGCTTGTCCGACGATACTGTGAGAGGCCGCAAACTGCATTTCGTAAAAGAATTGAGGATTTGAGGGCCTGGGTTTGGGTCTATGACATCTCATTTTGGGCCCCTCATTTTCTTCAGGTCTTATCACTTTTTGCAGTTGGACGAGTGTCGGTAACGGCTCATTAGCACGCAAAAACCCGAAGGCCAGGGACCATATCACGGTCCTTGGTATTTACAAGTAAGATGTAGGCCGGTCTGCATCCCGCCGGTTTTACAGCGTTGCCCAATTCCGAGGAAAGCGAAAGTCTTGGACGCGCGAGAAAGTCAGGGACCTATCACATGCTGATTTTAATCCCTTTAACGGTGCCATTTTCACATGCACACAGGTTGTGGCCAATCAATTGCCTGCAGGATACCGCTTGGCGCATAAAGTTACCTCAAAAGCTCGGATGCTGTTAGCGTTCACTACCAGTGTTGGCAGACTCCTTAGCTGGCAAGTCAAGGCGCTAAGTACTACTGGTACTTGTGGGGACGCGCCAAAATTACATTTGCAACCGTGGGGGTTAAAGGGATGGTGGCATGAGTGAAACAGGAGGGGCCCAGCAGTCTTTCCAGAAGTCGACACCCAAACCAAGGTCAATGTGGTATAAAAACAACATCGTATATTCATGGGAGTGTGAAATGGTTTTTCATGGGACAGTATGCCGGTGAGGGCAACTGTGACCGAAGGCATGTAACAAAGATGAACTCGCGGACGATTCGTCCGCGCAGCGATAAAGTCGCGGGAGCTTTTCACCCGGGAAACACGGTTTTTCCTCCCGGCTTTGACAGACGAAGGACCGCGTGCCCATATGGGCGACTACCTCTAGTTAGATAGACAGTCAGCGTGAATAAGATCATTATTATTATTACAGTATACCATATGGTGCGACGGGTGCATCCAAGCGACTGTCTGTAACATTATGACAGCAACATTTCCCTGTGTTGACGTTGACTTGTCAAAGCATCTACGGTGGAGTGGGATTTTCACATGCACAGCTATGCTCTCGTCGCGATGACGTCAAGCATCCCGCTTAAATTCAGGAACCACTTTTAAAGCTACACGAGTAACAAACAAAAGCAAAGCTTCACGCCGTTTATCCCATCGAATGTTTTTGTCCCAAGTCAATTCCATCTCTCTTGTTCGCTTTTCAAAGCGATCAACGAATTAACCCGAAGTCTCACAAGAAAACCATCGAATCGACGCAGTCCCCTGTTTAGCTGTGAACTGAAGTACTCCATCAATCCTCCATCCAAACCAACAGCCTTCAAACCGTCGCATGTTCAGCAACAACACCATCTAAATCATCTCCAAGATGACGCCCCAATCGAGGGTCCAGAACGCCATCCTACACCCGCTACTTTTCATCTTCCAAGTCATTCAGTTTGTGCTGGACAAGCTGCTATCACCCACACCTCCAAGTCCCAAGGCACGTCTTGGTCGGCCCAGAATCGCAGTCATTGGCGGTGGTATCACTGGCGTTACGAGTGCTGCCCACTGCGTCGGTCATGGCTGCGATGTTCGGATCTTTGAGGCCGGAAAGGAGGAGAACATTGGAGGAATCTGGAGTGTAAGTGATCTCCCAGGGCCCAGGCACCCAAGAACGCAAACGACCACAGTGTCTGACCATTCCTTCCCCGTCACACAGAGAGTAAACACCACCTCCAGCCTGCAAATCCACTCTCTCATGTACCGCTTCCATCCCTCGGTAAACTGGAAGCAAACCTACCCCGACAAGCACCAAATCCTCTCCCAGGTCCGCGAGCTCTGGAAGCGTTACCGGCTCGACGAGCGCACCGTCTTCGAAACCCCCGTCACCAGCACCCGCCAGGACCCCGAGACCAAGAAATGGACCATTAACAATGACGCCGAGACCCACGGTCAATTCGACGGCATAATCTGCGGAGTCGGCACTTGCGGCAACCCCAAGATCCCCCACATGCCCGGCATGGACTCCTTCCAGGGCGAGATCCACCACTCGAGCCAGCTGACCGGTAAAGCAGCCAAGGGCAAGACGCTGATCATCGTCGGCGGCGGCGCCAGCGCCGTCGAGAGCCTCGAGTTCGCCATCGAGGAGGGTGCCGCCCAGGTATACGTTCTCGCTCGCTCGGAGAAGTGGATCATCCCCCGCAACCCCGTCGTCAACATGCTGCTGGCGCTCAACATCTTCGGCCAGGAGACCCGGTTCAGCTGGATCCCCGAGTTCTTCCTCCGCAAGCTGTTCTACCGCGAGCTGGAGGACATTGCTCCGCCCTCGGACAAAAAGGGTCTCTTTACGGACACCCCCATGGTCAACTCGGACGTTATGAACCAGATCCGCAGCGGCAAGGTGAAGTGGTTGCGGTGCGACATTGAAGGTTTCACCGAGAACGGAGTCAAGATCAACCGCCGCGAGAAGGGAACCAACCCCGAAGACGCGGGACAGACGGAGGAGATCGAGGGCGACATGGTGATCATGGCTACGGGGTACGAAAGGCCCAAGCTGGATTTCTTGCCTAAGGAGTGTCTGGAGGGAGACTACAAGCCCCCCAACTGGTACCTCCAGACGTTCCCGCCACAGTTCCCCAGTGTGTCGGCCATCAACTGCACATACATGAACGGGATAGGATCGGTAGGCAACTGGCACATTGGCATCTACACAAGGCTGCTGTTGGTCTTCTTGCTCGATGATCGTACCCGTCCTTCTACATTCTGGATGAAGCGGTGGATTGACATGACGACTTTCCTGAAGAGGAGGAGCCCGGTCGGACCGTTCGAGTTCTTTACGTACCTCGAGCTTATGTGGTGGTTCTTCTTCTGCGTGGCGATTAACCCGTTCCGCTGGAAGTGGGCGTTCTTTGTCTTCTTTGGTCTCGGCGAGGACTTGCCCATGAAGGTGGTTGCGGCCGAGGATAGACTTCGCAACAGATTGCAGGCTAGGGAGGCGGAGGATCAGGGTACCATGGTGAATGGAGTACACCATGTGCGTGAGGAGGAGATTCGCGGGAGGACGATGCGTATTGTGGCCTGAGTGTTGACAAAAACTAAGTTGAGGAACGGGATCGAAGGGTGGTGTCGAGACAAAAGTGACGGGATGTATTGAACGAATGAAGCAAAACGGTGTCGAGGGAGAATTCAAATGAATTCGATAACGTGATGGCCCGCACAGAGGGCCAAGAATGACAATATATAGAACAAGAATCAAAAACAAGTTCCTTAACCACCTCTTTACCTCTTCTTGCCCCTATCTCTCCTGCCGCCCTCCAACACCTTGACTCTCTTCTGGAACCGTTCACCCATAGCAACTCCACTGTCACCACTGCCCTTAGGTCCATCAGTGGTATCAAAGCCACGCTTCCTGCTCTTCTCCAACAGAGCCTTGGTTCCCTTGCGATCACGACCACCAGAGGTAAGTCTGTTGATACGGTCCACGCCAACGCCAAGATCGCGCCAGTCCTCGCCACCAAACTGCATCTTGCTGCTGCGGCCCTCGAGCGCGCGCTGCTTGGCCTTGTCCTTCTTGCCCGCCGTCGGCAGACGGACAAAGTTGGTCTCTTCGTACGTGCGCCTCTCCTCCTCCACCTTGCGCTCCGCCGCCGTCTTGGTGCGCCGGCCAAAGTTGACAATGGTCGTGCCGATGCTGGGCTCGGCCACGGGCGCCGTCGACATCTCGTCCGCAATGAACTCGTCGAGCGTCGCGCTCTTGAGCGGCTTCTTGTCGCCCGCGCGCTCGCGGC
>RANZ01000066.1:0-97180 GCA_009805285.1 Neurospora terricola FGSC 1889 | reverse complement strand
TAAGGGCCTAGAAGATTATATTAATTAGGAGTAAAAGCAGTTCGGAGGATTCGAATAGTAAATAGGAGTTTCTATTAGTAAGAGCGAAAATAATACCGACGAATTATAATTAGTAAATACCTTAATTAATATAGAATTTGCGGTAATTATTATTCTTCTAAAGAAGACTTTATGATGAGGATTCGTTACTAGTAAGGGCGGCCCTGAAAGCCGTAATATAAATATAATTACGAACGGCCCAATCCTATTTAATCCAATTTTAGATATCGTTTAATACGGCGATTTTTTCGTAGTTGCTAGTATTAAATATAATACCTATAATCGGTAGTAGGTAAGGCGTTAAAATATATAAAAACTTATAATTTGGATATATTAAATAATTTTTAGGTTTTAGAGTATAAAAGCAAAATTAGTAAAGGTGGGGTAGGCGAGGGCGATAATAATATTAATGTAGCCGGTAGAATAATAGAAAATCTTTAAATATTTAAAGGATTTGGAATCGATAGTAAAAGTAAAGATAGCGTTAGTAAACCTAAAGAATAATACGAAAGTATTTTAACAGGGGTAAATAAGAAGAATTTTATTTTTATAATTTTATAAAGAATATATCATTAATAATTTCTTTTATTAATTTTAAGAAACCAGTTCGGTTTAAATAGCGAATAGTTATAGGAGGCCGGATTCGGGGGTATAAATTATATTGGGGATATTTACGAATTTAGTAGCGGTAGTTAGAATTAGATTAGTTGGGGCTTCGGTAGCTAAGGGCTTAACGGTTTCGATCGCGGGACTTATCGAAATTCTTAGATTTCGGTATTTTTCAGAGGTAGTAAAATAGTTCTAAATTTTGTGACGGCAGCCTTGCAGCTGTGCCTCTTGACTGCCATCGCAACTATATAAGACCACTTGAGCGACCGAATTGCCAGCTTCGGTTACTTGTATCCTTTTGGAACATAGCCTAGTGGTGTAGTGGTCTGCCAGCGCCGTGACAAATTTCCTCTCACTATATTAATTTAAGGTAAATAAAATAGTAGTAAGGAATTTAGTTATAATAATTTAAATTTTAATATTTCTAGATTACGAGAAGTTAATTTCTAGTAGTAAATATAGTATTTTATATTTCGGATTTGTATAATTTCGAATAGCTAAAATTAGGGTAGTTATACGTATAGTACTTCCTATTAAAAAGGGTAAGTAGGGTAAGTATACAGTTTATTTAGTCCGTATAACCTTAGCGTTTTAGTTATATATGCGGCGGCTTCTAATAATTATAAAATCCTAATTTTAGTACGTAAAAGCAAAGTTATTACGAGGTAAAAAAGAAGTAAGAAAGAAAATAGGATAAAGGGTAGACGAGGATTTAGTTTAAGCGCGTGTAATCTGGGCTTATAATTTATTGAAGGAAAACGAATGATTACGAGGGTAAGCGAGTGATGGTGGTAAATTTATTAATTGAAGGAGGAAGAAAGGACGGAAGAGAGGAGGGAGAATCCTAACGATATATATATACGATGTAAAACGATACGAGTAATCTATGTGTAGAACGACTCTTTCAACAAAATGAGATGGTTACTATGAACGAAACGACGAGGTTCGAGTCCATCCAGATACTGAGACCTTCGACGATACGAAGCGCGTAACGAACACTCGGTATGGCTGGTCAAGCCGTCCAAGTTCTGCCCTATTGAGGGCTCCCAGTGGGGCATACCGCCCGCATCTTCCCTTCACTTTGTGGTTCACGTCGTCGAGACTGGTACATGAATAGCGGGACCATCCGGCGATAAGATATTCCCACCTTATCTACATTACGTTAGGATGTGGGCTTCACCATTCACTCCCCGGTGGAGCGATAGCAGGTTCGCTTTTCAGGTGCMAGCCACATCRCGAMGGGAAACATGAGATGAAAAGAGGCAKCTACTGTGGCGGAGARATYAYCAACCAATAGSACCGCKGYTTGAAGSGGGTGAATGGCCTCGAAGGCTCAGGTCGAACTCAGACGGTGGGGCGGATGCCAGAGCGGCGGGCCAGGTGAACTTTTGAAGGTTCTCCTCTGGCGCAGTCACTGCGATCTCCCATTCACCACAACAAATGCGCCCACAATATATCCTTCACCAGAAACTCTCGGGCCTGCTGATCTTTCTGTTCATTTATTTTTCTCCTACTCCTATAAATATACACCTCGACCCAACTTCTTCTCCAATTCATCGTTGCACTCACAACCACCAGTCAATTTTGCAAGTGCGACCTTCGCAATCGCAATCCGACACCGACACTCACACACCACACAATCCGATCACCACAATACGATTGCAACTCATCGCAGCCCACCTACCATACCCCATTACCATACCTGACGGCGCAGCCCTGTCACATTTTCTGTAAGTCACGGCCGTCTCTCGACCCAGCAACAAAGCATCATTAGCTAACGTGATGAAATAGCCAAGATGCCACCGAAAAGGACGCGAGCCAAAAAGGCGCAAGTCAAGAAGAAGCAAGCCAAAAAGACTCAAGTGAAAGAGACTCAAGTCAAAGAGATACTGTCACCCGACACTCCCCCTGCGGATGGTCGTTCCCCGTTCACCCAATTGCCTCTGGAGATTCACATGGTCATCGGCGACATGTTGAAGCAAGACAATCGACTTGAGGCGCTGGCTACACTAGCCAGAACATCGCGGCGCCTCTGCTCCTTCTACGAGCAGCAACTATACAAAGGCAAAAAGAACACCCACAATGTCGATGCTCTCATATGGGGAGCGAGACATGATTCTGTTACTGCCATGAAGAGCGCCAGACAATGGGGCGCAGACCTCAACTCTCAGAGCTATCAGCTGGACACAAGCAGAAGCAGGAGAAACAATTACGTGTATGGCAAAGGAACGGCACTCCAATTCGCTATCAAGGGTCGGCGCATTGACTCCATGCGCTGGTTGCTCAACGAGGGCGCGCTTGTGGATATACCTGGGAAGCCGGCCTGCGGCATGTGCCAGTGCGCCAGCTACTCCAGATCATCCAGAGCTTCCAGTCTTCACCTTGCTTTCTGCCATAGAAACCTGGATGCGGCGACGATTCTCCTCCAAAGCGCAGCGGCAGCTTCGGTGCGGTATTCACGAGAGGTTGATACGAGATCCATTTTGAATACGGCAGTCAAGGCGGCTTTCGGTCGGCACTCGGTCAGCATCTTGGATGTAGCACTCGAAAACCCTTCAATTCGCAAGTCAATCAATGGGTTCCAAGGAGAGGACACTCGGACAGCCGTCGCTTTAGCTCTGTCTCCTCAACACGAGGGCCATCCCCTCCAAGAGTTAATTCTTGCCACCCTGGTTAAGGCAGGTGCGAGTTTGGGGCCGTACCCTGAAGGCTCCCATTTGGAGGGACATTCACCCCTATTGTTGCTGCTGGACAGATGTTCGAGAAAGTTGGCCGCGTATCTGCTGCGGCTCGGCTGCGATCCCAACGGTGACCGACCTCATCCGATTACTCCAGATTGGGAGAGCCCGCTGCACTTCTTCATCAACCCTGAACACCATGACAGATGGTCCACTCCTGGTTGGCAACAGCAGGTGTTCAATAGTTGGGGAGGTCAACGCAAGCCCTACCCCAGAGATTTCATTGTCGTCCTGTTAGAGCACGGGGCGTCACTCGACATTACGAATTTCGAAGGAGTCTCTCCCCTCGATAATGCTATCAGCTTCATGGCCAGATATGTCGAACCCAGGCGCCGGGTTGCCGGCTTTAAGCTTGTCAAGCTCTTGCTAGCCAATGTCAAGCCCGAGGGCATCTCCAAAGAGTCTAGGGAAAGAGCCGAAGACGTCATGGCGACACTGGTGCAGGACTTGCGGGCCGAGCATGCCACTCACAACCTGTCCGACGTCCGAGTGCGTCCGCCTCTGGAAGAATGGGAAATGGATGAAGAGGAAGGCCAGCCAATTCTTTTAGGATGGCATGCGTGGAGGCGTGAGGGAGGAAGGTTGAGAAGGAAGTGAAGGGTGAGTGGAAGAGTGTAAGTTGTTGTACTTCTCGTTGTTCTGCAGTTAGGGGGTTTCATTTCTTTTCCTTTTTTCTCAGTTATGGACTTGATGGGTAATGCAAGCGCATGCCCCCATACACATCATGTATTGTACTGTATGGAATATGTATTATTATTTCATCATTCTGGGAATGGCAACCGGATATCATCATTCATCAGCACGACCATTGTTGGCAATAGACCAGAAGCGCTGGTTTTCTCTTTGTGTGTTTCATTTTGCCTTATGCTACGGAAAATTCAGGGATGAATCGTCTCCTGTTTCACGCTTTTCGGGGAAAACACAACACTGGAGGCCACGGGAAAGGGTCTCAATTCCAAGCTGGAAATGAGTGTTCATGGGTTATGAGCAAATCATGCCGTTTGCTTCTACTGACCATCGCGCCATAGTAGGCTTCGAATTGATGTCTGTCCCCCATCTAAATCGATCTTGATGGAATGACGTTGGACGAAGCAATGTCTTGACATTTCTCAAATAAGAAGTCATCCCCAGCGACTGGATACTGTGCACTGAACTGTGCAGCTCATAGGGGTGAAGCACTGTGTTGGCCCTCTGATTGGGGTAGTTTGGAGTAGATTGGAGGAAGTGTAGCTCATTGGGCTATTCCTCCAGCTGTTTTCCTTACGCGACGCGACCTCTACCGCAGCGAAACTCCCAATTACAGGACGACGAAACATAGCGCGCCGTTGATCAAAATCAACGAGAGGGAGTCATTACCCCTTCTTTCCGGCTGATACTCGCTGCCAACAACAGACACGATACTCACTTGGACAAACCGTCCACAAGCCTGCGACCTACATTGCGACGACCATTGCCGACCGAGACAACGGAACGGAACAGACGTGTCAACTAACTTTATTGGCCATCACGTACGTAACGGCGCAGTCTCTATCAAAAGATAGCCACCAACCCAACGACCAGACAACCATGGACACAAACGTCCCCCGCACCGCACAGGGATGTCCGTACCTGCCTCCCGAAATTCACCTCGTGATTTCGGGATTCCTGGAGGACCATGGTCGGTGGGACACACTCGCCGTATTGTCTAGGTCCTCGAATAGGCTGAGGTCGATATACGAGCCACGATTGTACAGCACCACCAAGCATGCAAACAACCCGTACCATTGGTACCCATATGAACTTTGGAGAAAAGATCCAGCACGAGGCTCAAACAACCTCGTTAAGGCGCTCATGTGGGGTATCACCAATGAGTCGGTGCCTGTGATGGCTCAAGCCAAAGCGTATGGAGCTAATATCAATGCCTGGGTTAAGGGTTGTCACGGCAAAGGTAGCTACTATGGCTGGGGAACAATGCTCCAGCATGCTGTCCAGAAGGGTCGTGACCGCTCTGTGGTATGGCTGATTCAAGAGGGCGCCGTGATCAACACGCGCGGCCAAGCTGCCGTCAACATGTGCAACCATGCAGCTGGCCGCGGAGAGCCGGAGCACAAATGCTCGACATTACATCTGGCATTATGCAAAGGTCATCTTCCAATCGCAAAGCTCATCATGGACTACCTCGGGCCAGCAGCTTTGGAAGAGTCCAAAATGTTCGACTGGTGCCTGATCGTCCAAACCGCAATGCATATGGCCCTTGCCAAGAAGAAGATCGAGTTCCTGTCCACCATGCTGGAGTACCCAAGCGTTCGCGACCTGGTCAACGTGGTCAACCCCAACGGGCAGGGTCAAACCGTCCTCCAGGAAGCCCTGCTGCGACCCGGACGGGAAGCCTTCCATCCCTGTGGATCAGAATTGTTGGCGGACCCCGCTACACTGTCTTATACGCCACGAAGGGGCTCACAGAGGAGAAACCCCGATTTGGATGGGTGGAACATGGGACGGTTACTGCGGCCACCAGCGGAGGAGTGTGAATGTCAGGGAACTCATCGAGGCACTCCTCCGCTCTGGAGCATCGCTGATGATCAAAGCCACCGATTCCAACTCTACGCCCCTAGAGAACGCCATATCACACGGCGCTCCATTTCTCTCCCTCTCTCACCGAGTTGCCGCTTATAAACTGTTGGGGCTCTTGCTCAAGAACGTCAAGGAGGGCAAGATTACCGAAGCCGCCCGGGAAGAGGCGGAGAAATGCATGCAAGGGATAAAGGAGGATCTTAGGGCTGAACATGCCTTGTGTGATCTGTCGGATGAGCGGGTGATTGAGGATAATGAAGATCATGAAGATGATGGAGATGACGGAAGAGACCAACCTATTCTCCTCGGTTGGTAAGTTTGGTCTCGTGGAGCGAATGGGGGCCGGTTGGTAAGGAGCCGTGATTGAGGGATGGCATCTCTGATCTCGATTGGGAGGGCTGTCATCGAAATCTTAGCTTCAAGGGCCTGGCGTCTGAGGCGAGTGAAAGTTCATGGGCTGGTCGTCGTCGGTTCGATGGACGAGACCCATGATGATGAGTGTCGGCGAATGTACGAGTTTGAAGGTTACGGAGTGAGATATATTTGAGCAGAGAAACACGAAGGTATCTTGTCAGTCCGGTTATGTGTGGTGATTGTGGTGCTTCAGGTGCAATCAAGTCATGGTGTTACTTATGGGCATGCTTCAACTTTCAAGGCCCGAACCTAAGGAGGAGGTGGCAAGTCTCGTGTATGATGGTATCTGGTCTTGGTTCTTGCAGGCGTCGAGGATCGCAGTGAGTACCCCCCCTTTTGCCAACCAAATGCTTGTTTTCATGAGGATGCTTTGCTAACAGTACACACGTCGTATTGCTTGGCCTAGAAGACAAACAGCCTCACAGGCTCTCCTTGCTGCCTTCTTTGCACCATGCGCGATGGATAGCAGTTGGTAGTGGGCTCTTCGAGACATGCAAACATCGACGACATGGTTGGCCAACATCATGACTCGGAATACAAGCCGAACGCTATAGGCACAGCGTACAGGTACGGGTGAGCTGCCCCCCGGCTGTGTGTCGTAATAAGCTGCCACTACAAGGGAGAGGTCTCAGCCAATAGCGGCCACGAATCGACCAAGCGATGACGTTAGCTAGGAGTCTCTGCCCCTGGTGCCTAAAATCACCCAGTCAGTCCCTTTCTAACCTATGTTCATCTTTTCTGGTTTCTTCCCTGAATTCATCCATCATCATACTGCCTTCTGACCGCTCTCTTATCTCAGGTTCTCCCACCAAGATGCCCATCTCGTTCTTGCGCCTCCCGGAGGAGTTACACCTTCTTATCGGCAACAGCCTGAAGCAGGATGGTCGGCTTGACACGTTGGCCGTAGTTGCCAGGACGTCGAAGCATCTTCGCTCGATCTACGAGCCTCAGCTGTATCAGAGCGCCGACAACACGAAGTGTCAATATGCTTTGTTATGGGGAGCTAACCGCAATTCGATTCCAGTCATGGCCAAGGCAAAGTCCTACGGAGCGGACCTAGATAGACTGGTCCATTACGTTAATGGCCGAGATGCAATAAGAAATGTTCTTATCTGGTCCTTCGCCACAGCACTACAGCTTGCCGTCTCGCGCGGACATGACGACGCTGTTCAGTGGCTTCTTGACCAAGGCGCGGAGCTCAACGACTTCGCTAGCTTCTCTAACCATGCGTGTACTGACTGCAACAGACGGAAGGTTAGGAGACCCGATGAACGTCGGTCGCTTCTGCATCTGGCATTATGTGCCGCGCAACACGTCCCGACCCTTCGGCTTTTGCTAAAGCGCGGAGCCTCTCTTGAAGCAGCGGCACAGATCGACGGAGAACATCCCGTCCACGCGGCCATACGCGCCGAGCTGCCCAAGCGCTGGAGGCATGACCTTTTGGCGTCGGCAAGTCCCGGGCGACGTTATCGAGAAGTGGGCTTTGACCAGTGGCCTCCCTGGCATGAGCCTTTGGCCCTGTTGAAGGTCGTCCTCGAACACATGGGTACCGACGAGAGCGCCATAGCCGCGCTCAACTCCATCGGCTGGTACCAGAGCACCCCTCTCAAGACCGCCATCTACATCAGAGACGCCCCCATCATGCAACAAGCCATCACCCTCCTCGTCCGCGCAGGTGCCAGTTTTACCCGCCCCGTGCCACCCTCCCCTTGGCGGCAAAGCATGCCCCCGTTCTGGTGGATCTTGCATGAACGCGGCTGCAGAGTCGAATACATCACGGCCCTCCTCGATCTAGGCGTGGACGTCAACGGAGAGCGACCCGATGACCCTGTTCCGGAGGATTGGAAAAGTCCGTTGCATTTCCTCATCAAACACAGATACCAAACCAAAGACGGACCTCCAGAGATCAGGTTCCAGCAATCGCTTGTTTATACCCACCTCAAAGACAACGGCAGGGCGCACAGAGGGTTGGTCGCCGAGCTAGTTCGTCGAGGTGCGCGTCTGGATATCACGGATGCAGAAGGCCACACGCCGTTGGGGAACGCCATGTCGAATGGCGCTGGGGATCTGCCTCTGAAGAGGAGAGCGGCGGCGCTGAAGATGGTGAGGCTCATGTTGAGGTGCGTGCAGAGACCGGGAGGGATATCGGAGGAGTTGGAGAGAGAGGCGAGAGAGTGGATGGAGGTGGTGGTGAGGGGGCTGAGAGCGGAGAAGGCGGCGGTGGAGGAGATCGAGTACGCGCCGCCGTTGTACCGTGGGCCTTGGTCCTGTCGGAGGCGGCCGATAAGGAAGCCGGTCTTGTTGGGGTGGCCGGGCTGGGATAGGAGCGGGAGCGGGGGGCGGTTGGTGAGGGCTAGGTGGTAAGCGGCTGACCCGGAGGGGTGGGGCGGTGAGGACTACTTGGTCGGATATCGAGTTCAAGGCATTGTTCGAGGCGGACTGCGTTCGATGGTGGTTGTTTGCCAGTCCCACGTTCCGGTCTCCTTTTCGGTGCCTGCCTCTGGGTGCCTTGATGCGGTTCTGGAGAGAAGATGGTGTGGGAGAAGAGATACAGTGATGAGGCTGTGCAGCTTAGTACGTGTTGCACAATTGAGGTGCTTGGTTGGCCCCTGGTTGATTGGCGGTCCAGTATCTGAGCTAGCTTCATCACTGGGTGGCTGGTGGCTTTAGTGGTTTTCCCCAGCATATGGCGGTGCAATAATGGGGCACAGCCCATGCTGTTTCCCCAGCTCCTGAGCCCCAAAGGCGGTGTCCGGCGGCGTCATAAGCTGGTGAGCGGTACTGTTTTGGGTTAAAGGTTGGGCGCTCTGGCTGTTGTCGCGACAAAGTTGCCGAACATTCCATCTTGTCTCCATCGACGACACTCAATCTTGAAGTCAATCCCGGCACGTCCATCATCACGGTTCAACCAAGCTTCTTACCTCTGCGGGTATTTGCATCTCTTCGCAGCACATTGCCTATCGCCCATGTCCCTGCGTTAGCCGTTAATCGGTTGACTGGACAAGATCGTACAAGCTTGCCACACCGCGCGGTATCGGCACCCCTCCGGATGCCGCCCTCGCTGGCTTTTCTCTTGTCTCCCCTCAAGCCTTCTCTCAGCCAGCCACGGCGTATCTCAGCAAAGGGACGTCTACAACTTTCGACTATCGCCAAAAGCTGCCGGTGCTGCCACTGTCTTTTTGTTCGCGTATGACATCTCAGTTGTCCATCAAAAATTCCCAAAAAATCACCTGTGATCAAATTGCTCCTCCTTGGCAAAGAGACACGTTCATCAACTTGGATTCCAAGCCACCATCATATCCCGAGAATCTCCCGCAATGTCGAATATAAGGGACAGACGGAAACACCAGAATCGCGTTGAAGCGATAGCAGAAGCCCTGGATCTGAACCACAACACCAAAACGAACGTACCTCAGGCACTTGCCTCAGCTGAAGTTTCCTGTTCCGACAACCCGACAGATTTGAGAAGCCTCTCGGACGACCATGCTCATGCACAAGCCAAAGACATCTCAACAAACCAGCACCTGGACCTGTATCGAGGAGCCGCTGGCGAGAATTTATGCTCGGGGTGCAATGAGATCAAGGATATCTTCGATTTCGGAACAGGGATTCCGGCTAGATCTTGGCGCACCCTGGACCTTTTGGCCGAGATCGAGAGACCTCGAAACGGAAGGTATTGTGCAGTCCCAAGCAAAGTCTGGAAGGTGACACATGAAATCTCCAAGACCTGCTCATTCTGCTCGTTTTTGATGGCCTGCGCGTCAAGAATGGCCATTCATACCGCAGTTGATTTCAAATCCGACGATTGGTTTCTCGAGCTCGGGGTTAGAGACCTCAAATTTGTGACTGGAAATTGTGCTCGCGATGAGACGTATAGGAACAGATCTCACACTCAGATATTGGAGCTGAAACTTTGCCAAATGCGGGATGAAACACGCCCCTTTTGGCCCTGGACGAAACCTTTGCAACCATGGAAAGATGATCACGGAGATCACCTCATAATACCTGTCCAAAATTTGGACGATGGTTACGAGACGGTATCAGGCTCAGTCGATTGGAAAGTCATTATCGAGTGGCTGCACACGTGTCAATCACACCACGACTACAACTGCCATACTGATCTGACAACAACCACTTTCGAAAATATCCCCAGCTTCTGCCTTATCGACTGCACTACACAAAGGATCGTTCCCGCGTCACAGATAAAGAACCTGAATTATGTTACGCTTAGCTATGTCTGGGGAGGTCCTCTCACAACTCCGCAAGTTACAGATCCTAGCACGTCACTTCCAGTGCTACCCAAGAGCAACGAGCGGCCCAGAGTGGTCAACGACGCCATCACGGCCGTACAGACGATCGGGTACCGATATCTCTGGGTAGATCGGTATTGCATCCCACAAAGCGACCATGATGCAAAACGCATCCAGATCCAGAATATGGGGAAGATCTATTCCATGTCTGCTCTGACAATCATTGCAGCGGCCGGCGAAGATACGGAGCACGGGCTCCCGGGCGTTGGTTCCGGCCCACGCCTTGAACCAATATGGACGACTATACGCGACGGTAGCAGGGCAATGCCAGTCATTTATTTTGAGCCACCAAAAAATGATATATTAAAATCTACCTGGAACTCTCGCGCCTGGACTTATCAAGAGGCCTTGCTTTCAAAACGGCGTCTTGTCTTTACCGATCGTCACGTCTACTTCCAGTGCGAATCAATGGAAACTGTTCGATATTGGGACGATAGACGTATGGGGCACAGGTATCTCGGCAGCGAGGTGTTCCCGTACCGGAGGTACTTTGGAGAGGACTCATGGGCGCAATCACTCTGGACCCTCATTAGCGACTACATGAAGCGAATGCTGTCGTATGAGCAGGATGCCATCCATGCAGTGCAGGGTATCCTCGAATCCTTCCGCGACATATACGACGTATGGTTCTTCTATGGGTTGCCGGTCATGAGCCCAAACGCCTCGGATATGGACAGCTTCCACAATGACTCAGCTATGCCCGATGTCCTTAGCCTGGCAGTCGGAACCTATCGGGCAGTTGATTCTGGCACGCAGAAAATTCTGAACAGCCTCCTCTGGACCGATCACTGGAGCAAGGATGACTCCGATCTGGGTACGGAAGTCATCAAGCTTTGCAGTGACCAATCAGAGGTACGAAGGACAGGGTTTCCTAGCTGGACCTGGGCTGGTTGGAGAATAATGAGAGGTTGGACTTTGTTAGTTGAACCTCCGGGTAATAAGGAAATCTTGTTTTATATCCCCGACCGATATTCGTTCAACATACGATTATCTTACGACGACAAGGATCTTTCCTGGCCGAGAGACCATCGAGACATTCAACATCGCTCGGAGATTACTACCTCTAGCCAATTCCCGAACTTTCTTGTCATGACGGGGCCCGTATTTGATGTGACCATTACATGCGCAGATGGAGAAGATCAGCATTCTTCTAGCTATCAAACAGGCCACGTTGTCTGGCGGTATGCTTCACCTCCTTTCCTCGTACATTTGCAGTCAAAGTCTTCTTGGGCTGGCTACAAAGGACCGCCATTTTCACCCGAGGAAGTCAAAGGCAGGACAATACACTTCGTTGTACTTTGTTCCTTTTCTGATTTTAAGGAAGATGAATTCTGCTTCCATACGCTCATGCTACGACCGGTTGGAGAAGATGCCTATGGGCAGATCTACGAGCGAGTGACATGCCATCGCTTTTACAGTTCCTACTTCGATCCACATCTCACACTAAAAGATATCAATCTGAGAGAAATGGAGGTTCGCATACGATAGCGACCATGATATCAGCTGTATATAGCATGAATTCCTTTTCAATCTCATGATTTCATTTCATATCTGTATGATCGACACAAATGGAGTTTGTTACAAACCACATGGTCATTCCTTCCTATCACCAAGCCGTCAACACATCTAGAGGTAAGCATTGAATCCAACCTACAACTCTCCTATGCAAGAAACACATTCCCTTCCGTATGTCAGCAACCCTCCTTTCATGATACCAGACAGAAAAGCATGTCCAAAGAGATTGTTCCTCCATCGGTCATAACGGTCTGGTCTTTGAAGCCGAACAAAGCTCGACGCAAGAAGATTACTTCTAAACACCAGACGGGAAAAGAGCTGTCTGGCAGGTGCTGAAAGCCTGAAAGCCTGAAAGCCTGGCTTGGTGTCTATGTCCATGGTCTGTGTAGGCGGGAATGTGTAGATATCTTCTGAAAAGCCATCATGAAGCCGATCTCCGGATTCACCTCTAGAGTACTTATTGGTACTCTTGATATAATTGTCGAAGACTCCCTCAGTCCTTCGATAATCAAGTCCTTCGATAATCAAGTCCGTGTGGGATCTTGCATCTCCCTGACCATCCTGTGTCTTCCCATTACCAGCTTCGGGAGCTTTGTCGGCGCTACGTGTTAAGGGTGGAATGACAGGCTGAGGATCTGTTTGCTGCTGAGCCTGAGCCTGGGTCCAAGCCTGGCGACCGAGATGACGTCGACGGTCTTTGTCGGAGGGGCTCGTAACAATAACTTTGTAGCCACGGTCACCCTTGGAATGTTCCTCGTAGGAAATAGCAGGGTCGCGCTTATGGCTGGAGTCGCGCCCATAAGGGGAGCGGCGGCGAATCTTAGAGGTATCTTCCCCAGGGACAGCGAGGTTTTGCGTGAACACGACGCGGGGACGTGTATATACGTTTGCTTTGTCCTTAGTGTCAGTCGGGCTGTTGCCATACTTATCATTAGTCGAATGGTCGTCGTGGTGTGTCATGGAGCTCGAAGGCTCAGAGACCTGAGTACCATGGAGGTCACCGGAGTCCCACTTGCTAATAGGGGAAGGGTCCTTGGATTCGCGAGGTGTAGGCGGCAGATGGGCAGGCAGGTATCCACCATACCTGGGCATGCTTCTGCTCGACAGGTAGTGGTTCCTAATCTCAGGGACAGCGTCTGACTCAGATTTCTCCCCTGTGTCACGATCGCCTCTTCGGTCTTGCTCCGAAGCTCTTTCAGAGGCTTTTTCGGCATTGCTTTCGTGGTGGGCGGTACCTCCCTGCCCGTCTTGCGTACTGCCATCACCAGCCTCAGGACCTTTGCCATCCCCACGTTTGAATGGTGGAATGACAGGCTGCGGCTGTGTTTGCTGCTGGGTCTGAGGCTGAGTGTGATCCTGAGGTGGCGGGTTGGCATCAGGGAATAGCCGAGAACCAAGAGTCTGAGTTCTCCTGGTTGACATGTACAAATCTGTGAGAGATATCGAAGGACTCGTGTTCATTAGATGAACTGGGCTCATATATGGGGTGGCGCACCGCTGGAGCCGGCGGCGGCGCCGAGATGAAGTCCGGGGCGCATTTGGTTCCGGAGAGGGGCTTTGTCGGGGCAAGGTCCATAGGCCACATTCGCATGGTGATTTGCCAGCCGGGCTCGATAACGCGCTCCCAGACGGAGGGGAGGATAACTTCGCCGTCGGGACCAATGAGGTCGTAGTGGCCCTCTTGAACGTGGGGGCCGATCTTATCGACCGGGAGCAAGGCTTGTTTAATGAGATCTTCCATTCCCTAGATAATTATGTTAGTAGATGAATGGGGACTTGAAAAAAGGGGGCAAACAAACCTGCCACGTTTGGCACAGACGGAAGGGGAAGCTGAAATTGCGGCCTAGAGCGTCCTTAAATTTGATAGTGGCCTTATCTTTCTTCTCATGCTGTTCAGCCCCCTTCTCCTTCTGCATCACATTGCTGATGCTCCTTGCAGAGGTTGTTTTTCTTGGCGATGTTGGGACAGTGGGCACTTCTGCAAGTATGTTGCTTGCAGTAGAAGCTGTCGTTTTGAACGTCTGGTGGTGACTTGCAGTCTGGCACATCGCATCGCTTGTGCTTGTCGCATCGCCGATTATGTTGATCACTACCGGTACCCTCTTTACCGCACCCCTCATGGCCGCAGCGATGAGTAGAACAAAACCAAGGGGCCGTTGGGTCAACACTGTCAACAACTTCTTCATATTCTCTTTTCTGCAGACACGGTTGCGTAGTGCATGCGCAAGATAGAAGTTTTTTCTTGACCGCGTCCTCGACAGCCCTCCTCTCCTCCTCAGTGGCCTTCCTCATCTCCTCGACAGCCCTCCACTCCCCCCTGGCCGCGTCCACGAGCCGCCCAGTAGATGATTCTTCATTACCGGCGTCTGGTTCATCATAAGCGATTGTGTGCCTCTGCATCAAGTAAGCCGGCGGCTGAGGACTCATCGCGCCTAGACCAGGGATGTCTGTTGATATGGCTCCCGGGTTGTGGGAGTGACCCTGTTGGGCCAGCTTTCCCTGGTGCTGTGCTTGCTCCAACTGCTGCAGCCTGAGTTGCTGCAACTGCTCTTCAAAAGTTGGGCGGTTGGGTGGAGCGGGAATAAATTCAGGTTTAGTAGATGAACTGTCCTCAACATGACGAGTAGTTGGCTTCGGCCTATACCCTACCTCTTGCCCTTCTGGAACATAGAAGGGTTCATCGTTCTCGACATAATTAGGGTTGGGTACCAGCCTGTTCCTCGTCATCGGTCGAGGAGGATGAGATGGGTCTAAATCCCAGAGTGTGCTCGATCTATAAAGTGGCGGAGGTACCTCTATGGACCCTTTGCTAACGAAGTCTGGTTCATCAGACTGCCGCTGTTGTTTGTCCGTCAAGGAAGTGTGGGATCTATCATCATACCCCAGCCCATCTTGCTGATTGTCATGGTCAAGTCCAGGAGCTTTAGAAGACTCCTCGTTGAGGTCATCTGAAGAAGATTCTTGGTCTAGCCCATGATCCTGGTTGGTACCCTGCTCAGTGCTCGGCTTGTTGGAGCGGCTGGCAATCTCGGCGTTCTGCTGCTTGATCTTGCTCTCAACTTCATCGGCGAAGCGAACGCCGACGGACGAGGCGCGAGAGCGAGATCCCCCCGCAAGTGTAACTCGACGCGCCCCGCCTCTGGGCACAATTATTGTGTCAGCATCGAAGGGAGGGGATGAACTAGCAATCTCCCCAAGCTCCTGGCCATCATGCGTCTCATTCAGCTCAGGGGCTTTGAAGAATTCTTCGTTCTGATCATCTGAAAGGGACCCCTGGTCTGATGAGACACTGACTGCCGATCGAGTGAAAGGGACGGTGCTTTGTTGCCGGCTCCTAAGGGGATGATCCAGATCCCAACGAGCCAAATCATATGGATTTGTGTACTCGACGAACGCTTCTTCGTCATCCATGTTGGCGTCTAGCCCACGGTCCGGTAGTACGAACAAAGCTATGTCTTCCTGGTGTCGTCCAACGTGGCGGGAGTATGACTTGAACGAGTCCAACTCTTCGTTGCACAACTCGCATTTCTTGGACGCATCAAGCGGTCTTTCTTGTTCGGACAGTTGAATGAGGCTCTCTGGGCTCAGAGTCTCAGCATGTCCCTTGTGAAATGTTGCAAGATGGGCTTCCAGAGCGGGTATGTCCTCAATTTGTAAGTCTGTGCATCCTAATGGACAGAGCAATATCTTCCAGTGGGCTTGCTGGACATGCTGCATCCACTGGTGACGTCGTTGGAAGTCTTGCCCTGTAGCAGAGCAGTCCGGATATAGGCAGATGTAAGGCCGTAAGTCTCCGAGGACATGTTTTCTGCAAAAGATTTGTCAGTAGGTATGGACAAAACACGGAGGAGGAACTTAGACTAGGACAAGATTCTCACCTCCATTCTTTCGTTGTCTCAATCGATATCATTCGATAACAGAAAGGGCACTCAAATGGCCCTTTTCCCGCTTCGTCTGGCATTGAGGGCACCCTCGATCTAGATCCATCAGGAGCAGAGCTAGGAGCAAAGGAGGTCTCGGTTCGACCAGCCTCGGAACGGCTTTCGCAGTCCTCGACACCAGAACCGTCCGAGTTGGATACCTTCAGGTGTTGCGGGAGAGACGAGGCCACAGTGGTGTCTCCTATTGTCTTTGTGTCATCGCACCCTGGCTGTTCCATGTCCTCGTTTGGCAGTCCTTCCGCAAGTTTCCGATGGTGCTCCTCTCGATATCGAAAATACTGGCGCCTGAAGGAGTTGGCTTTTCCAAGCTGCTTAACGATTCCTTGATCCGCGGAAGGAAACTTGTTCCGGATATGGGCTGTGTCAAACGGTTCGTAATGGGAGGTGTCAGTCATTGCTGACCGCCTGAATCGATCGTGAGGGGCGGGATTATGGATCGAGACTGATAGCCTGAAGAGGCAGTTGATTATTTCGGAGGCTTCAGAGATAATCTGAGATAGTTCAGTGACACCTGCAGGAGCATAAGGTTCAGGGCCATCACTGTCCGAGTCCTCGTCGTCTGAGGTGGGTTCGATGTTGTCCCAAGGTTCGACTGTTCCGTTGGCTATTGAGGCCCCTTGTATATTCCCAACCTCAAATTAGCCATGTACGAGTTGTACCCTAGATCTCTCAAGGCTCAAACCCACCATCTTGAAGACACTCCAGAAGGTCATCCAACAGCTTGATCACCTGGGTCCTGATATGCGAGGCGTCCCGTAATCGGTAATCCAGCGAGGACTTCCCCGTCCGATGTGCCCCCAGGTTCGTCACCCATACTCGGAATCTGCCCAACTCATTCTTGATTGAAGGACGAAGACCCTCCGTGACATCATTATCGACCAGGCCAGACTCTGGGGGCAGGGCCGGAAGACTGTCGTTCAGTGACCTGAACTCGTTGAGACATGAAGGCACCAAGGCCGAGATATTCGCCATGGCTTCGGAGTGCCGGAAAAGAACTTTGATGGCTTCAAAGGGACCTTTCCATCCTGTAGGTTGTGTTGTGACTTGAGAACATACCTAGGGATTCCTCTAAACCCATGATGGGCAGCGGGATGGAAGAGGAGAAGTCGTGGAAAGTGGCACACTTGAGCCGCCTTACGTAAGCAATTAGGATGCAACCCTCGACGTACCCAACCAGCCAACCCAAAGGCGGGGTCAGGCAGCGCGGGGAAAGGATGGACTGCGCCACTGTGGTTTGTTTTGGCGGGCACCAACCTCAACGTTGATAGCGACGTGTGCCTCTTGACTCCTATGATGGCCGCCTGGATAGAGGTACCTATCTTCCCTATTCACTTCATCACATACACGTCTACCGCTGATCAGCCCCGGTTGTGACAGTTGTTCAGTTCATCAACCGGCCGAGCTCACATCTGATCTCCCAGCTATGTCAGGATTCGAGGTCGCGGGCCTTGTCCTCGGGGCGTTGCCTCTCATTATCTCTGCCTTGGAAGGTTATGCCAAAGGTGCCGGGGCCATACAACAATGGCGGTTCTACACACGGGAGCTCAGGATCCTGAAGAGAGGATTGGAAACAGAGCATGTGAAGCTCCAAAACGTCTGTGAGAAGCTGCTGATGGGGATAGCTCAACCACCCATTATCGAGCAAATGATCGAGAATCCGTTCGGACCCCTTTGGAAGGAAGCAGAGAATCCAGAGATCTACCACAAGATCCGGCAGAGGCTATGGAGAGCAGCACGTATCTTTGAGGAGAATGTCAAAGACATGAATCACGCCCTTGAAGAGCTGCAAGAGAAGTTGAACATAGGTCCGGATGGTCAGGTAAGAGAGCTTCTAGCAGTTCAGGTGTCGAGAAAAGAAGGCAAAGATGATCGATTGCTAGAGGTATAAATGATCCTGCTAACAACAACCCTGCATTAGCCTCGGTCGGACAAACAAGGAGTCAGTTTCAGAAAGGAGCTGAAGAGGCTATCATTCGCCCTCAACAAGTCGGTGTATCTGGAACTGCTAACTCGCATACGAGATGGAGTGTCAAGCCTGGAGGCATTGACCTCCCAGAACTCAGACTTGGAGCCCGAGCGAAACAAACGATCTAACGGGAGGTTATATTGTCTCATGCAGTCTCTATCCGGCGGTATCTATCAGGCTCTATGTACAGCAATGAGTGCCTGCCACTGCCCTACTTCTCACCTTCTGGGACTGAAGCTATCGTCACCTCCTTACACCAGCGTCATACCGGACGATGAGGATGAAGACGTGGTCAGGAACTTGTCCATGAAGCTTGCGGTATCTGATCAGAAGATTCCATATGGAAAGGTCGATCGACTATGGCACTCCATTATGGTCAAACCTTCCAGTCGACCTCCGCAATGCCAAGTTCCCACTTACCAGCAACCGACTGCGCTTGTGGAACCTGAACGACCAACGAAACGGGCCCGGAAAACAGTTATGTTTTCCTTTTCAGAGAAGCCAACAACCAAGAGACCTGGACTACTGTCTCGCTACTCATCTCGAGAGGTAGAGGTGACATCGCCATCAAGGTCGTCCACTCAGACTTTGACTTTGGAGGTTACCAACACGAAGCCAGAAGCCTCGAACGAGGACATAATAATGGACCTTTGTGAAACCCTACGGGAGCTATCAACCGTACAAGCAAGCGGTTGTTGCGGCCATATTACCGGACCAGCGGTAATTGATGCATCAGGAACGGAAAGATACGGTCTCTACGCATTAGGCCACCTCCGTCCCACGGACAGCTTTGGCCAATACTCCTTCATATCCCTCCATGAAGTGCTGACCGAGCAGCTCACTGCTACTTCCCCATTTTATGACGAGGACAGGCTAAGACTTGCCTACATCCTGGCATCCAGCGTTCTGCAACTGGCAGGAACCCCTTGGCTCACAACCAAGGTGACAACCAAGGACATCTTTCTCATCCGATGCAACGGCACAACGCATTTCCAAGAAGCCTTCGTCATCAAACAACTTCCCGAGCCATCGGATCTCATGCAACTCGATGTCCAACCGCCACAAGACTTTACTGGTGTGCACCAGAACCAGGGAATGCTGTTCTTGGGCATCATACTCATCGAGATCATGCTCGGCACACCATTTGATAGCTTCCGCGAGTCCCATACCAAACAGCATGGTCCGTCGACGCTGGGATCATTCTTCTCCGATTACGAGACGGCAATAACACTGCTTGGCAGACTCGAAACCAAAGGCGGCCCAAACTACAAGCGCGCTGTTGAACGATGCATCAAGTGCAAGTTTCCTCAACCGAAGCCAAACCTCGACGGTGATGAGTTCAGGAGACTCGTGTATGGTCATGTGGTAGCACCGTTGGAGGAGGATCTGAAGGGATACAGCTTGCCAGAACTGCTGTGATGGCACATGATGTGATGACAGCTGGAGCATCACGAAGCACTTGGTGAATTAGACTGAAGTCACAAGCCTCAAACAAGTGATGGTTCCGGAGGATCAAGGAAGCGGTGACGGGTATTGGGTCAAACAAGGAGGCCCGGACACGGAACTCAGGACGGAAATCAGACATAGATCTTCCGCAGATATATCTGCAGTATCTTTCCCTATTCACTACCGGTGTCAAGAAAAAGGAGAAACATACCCCACACAACACATCTCTTGCCAAATCCTCCAGCCCAAACCAAGTCACCTACCCGTGCGGACAAGTCGTCAAGCACTCGTACCGCACCTTGGTCCAGCTCAAAGGGTGCAAGCTAAGTCCATGTACCTCGGTATCGACCTACACACCTGGCAGGACAGTTTCCTTCCCTTGCTCGGCTTGCCAGTCTGATGGTTCGTATTACTGGGAGGAAGGGTGGAATGCATGGGTCAAGAGACAGGTCACGTTCGCGAATACGGGCTGAGGAGTCGAGAAGGAGGATAATCCACAGTAGAGGAACAGCGACATCGCGGGAAAGATCTATGTAATGTTAGGGCAACTTTTCTGAGAACCAATCGAAGTTTTTGCTGACATGCCCCTTTCCCTCAAGTCTTCCTTTGCAACCATGACACTGCCACCAGACACTCGCCCATGACAACACCAACTCCCCTTCCAGACCCTCAAAGCTTGCCTGTTCTCATCCTCCAGCCTCCCATCTCCCCTCCAGAACCACTTACAACCACCATAACACACACCACCCCTCCATCCCCCCATCCAACCCACGCCCACCCCTTGTTTCCCTCATCTACCCAATAAACCCCCCCACAGCCTCCTCCCAAGCCGCATACTCCTCTTCCCCCAAATACCTCTCCTCCTTCAACACCTCCACAACCCCCAACACAAAAGTCTGATCATTAAACCCCTTATGCGTCGGCGGGAAAGTGGTATACCGATCCACCCTCTCCAAGAACGCATCCCTCATGTTCTCGTCCGCCACACAAAGTGGGATGAAGGTTCCTTGCATGTCGAGCAGTTGTTGCGTGGTTAGATCGGCGGAGGGGAGGAAGCTGAAGATTGGTTGCTGCTGGGACTGGGACCGGGACCGGGAGTTGGACTGGGAGGAGGAAAGAGAGGTGATGATGGGTTGAGGAGCAACTTCGTAGATCTCCCAAGGGGAGGAAGGGGTGGTGATGGAGTGTGAGGGGTGGCCGACTCCGGAAAAGGGGGCGGAGATGGCGAAGAGCCAGCGGTAGGTGTGGTTGCCGTAGGTTGGGCGGAGAGAAGGGGGGAGGGGGAAGACGATGGTTTGGATGGAGCGTTGGCCTTTGAGGAGGGACATTGTTGGTTTGTTTGGCGGGTGTTCTTTGGGTTAAGGGTTCTTTGATAAGGTGAGACTTTGAGAGCGTGATAGGACTCAGATGAGTTTCTTGTTTGTCCGTTGGAGGAGTGGTCGTAACTATCGTGAGGCTTTATGGCATCCGAACAATGCCCTGGTACGAAGTGTTTGCGGCTCGATTACTGATTATGCGGCTCGTGCCGGTGTTTTCTGTCTGTTGGACCGTCTTCTTTTTTGCAATCGCGGGACAGAGATTAACCGTTGAGATGTAGACTCGATCATTCTGGAATGTTTGTCTCTTGTTTGTTCCAAGGCTGGCAGCTAACGCTCTTGCTTTTATACCACAGTGACCGTTCAAAATCTCAGGCGTCTTCATCCTCGGGCCTCTCGGTAATCTCCATCCTCCGAAGCACATGTTCGTCCTGCGCTCTCGTTGGTTCCCAACGCAACGGAAACTCCAAAGGGAGAGTGACAGGCAACACGTGGAATGCGGCACAGACGGGTACCATTTGGAATGAAACAACTGCAATGTCTGATGATGATCATAAGCGCTTACGTTCACCTCCGTCTTCGGCCGCCATGGCCGTTGAAGACGGCGGAGTCTTACTAACAATAGCCCCGAAGTCACCAACTTCCTTCATGCTAATACTTCTTCAGTAATAGTACCGACACCGTTGGCAGAAGATCTCATCCCAGGAAGTCGGACGGTGGATGTTGTCAAGGCTCGCTTATGATGATATGTGCCCCATTGTCGAGGCTGAGTCAAGAACGGTGGACCGTGAGTGGTGCAACAGCCGGTAGACGAGCGGAAGGAATGCGGCGCTAAGGAAGAAAAGGCGTTGATTGACGAAGCTTGCGATCGGCGTCGGGAATTTGGGAAGAGATAGGCAAGGCTCAAAAGTGGAAGCCTAGAGTTTCACACAAAAGGATCGTTGCCCCTATATGTTATGGAGTGATTTGTCACAGTTTGTCGGAGCATAACACCTGTCGCGGGTTTTGTCATCAAAGACATTGGGATCGCCAAAGGATAGAATGTGTTGCTTCATGTTCTGTTGACCTTGTCCATCGAAGATCGAAGTTGGAAAGAACCATGGCCCGGCGTCCAGGATCCCACCTCCCGATCCTCTTCCTTCACTGATGGATTTATTGCCATCACACTCGCTACTCCTGGCCGAGCGCAGCCAGGAACGTTGCACCCACGACCTGCTTGATGCACAGGACAAGGTTGATGAGAAGAGAAGCAGCCGCAGCCACCACCAACACGCAAGTGACGATGCCAAAGAAGGATGAGTTCAACTCTGACCCGAACTGCACCGTGGAAAGCGCCAACGCCGCCACCGGGATGACGGTATCATTACATTGTCCCTTCCATGACAGTCTTCTGCGGATGGCATAGCTGACGAATGCCATCAGGGAGAAAATAAGCCAGAGAGCGGCCAAGCCAAGGAGGAGCAAGGCCAGAAGGATGCATACCACGTGAGCAGCCTGCGCCGTAGCAGGTGTGAACAAGTTCCCACTTGGAGCTTCTTGGGCGTTGTCGTCACCGAGAATAGCACTGACGTCCTCCGCTGCTCTGCCGAGTATCTGTACGGCCGCGGCACAAACACTCGCTGATCCCATCATCCATAACGAAAGCTTGATGAAATGGACGGACGCCCTTCCTTCCACCTGTATCATCTCCTGCTGCAGCACCGCATATAGGAACAGTGTCGTGAAGAGCGCCATTCCCTCCACACAGAACGAGAATACCAACACCGTCGCCGCCATGCTCACTGATATCGTCCCCAACCTCACCAACACCGACACCAACAACCCTCCCACCAGCGCCAACAACCCCATCCCAAAAGCCGAAGACAGCAAACAACCCGGCAACGCCATTCTCACCTCATCTTCTTCCTCTCCTCTCACATTAAGTCCCTTCCTCAACACCCACCTCTCACTCCGCCCTCCCACCACCCCCGTCAATACCCCCATCACAAACACCATCGTCCCCGTCATCCACGCGACTCCAATCCACCACATAACGTAAGCAATCATCGCCAACACGCGTCTCCTCAACTCGACTTCTCCTCCTCCGTTAGCGTCAGCATTGCCATCAGCAGCCTCATTCCCACTCCCATCCTTAGCCATAGCCTGGCCATCGCCGTAGCTAGCAAGAAACACAGCAAAAGTAACCAATGTCAGCCAAGCAACGGGCCAATAAGCGAGAGAGCCGAGCTTGGTGGCGCTGGAGGTGAGCTCGTGGCATAAATGGCGCGGTTTATGGCAGCACTTGGAGTGGATCAAGGAGCAGTAGAGCATGAGCAGGGAGATGAGGATGAAGAGGACGACGTCGGTGATGAAGAGGATGGTGGTGAGGGTGGTGAGGCCGCGGAAGTGGTAGGCGGGTGGGAGAAGGAAGAGGACGATGGAGATGAGACCAAGGTTGGTGGGCCAGGTGAACCTGTTTTTGTCAGCTTTGATGGGTTGAGGAATGGGTGCTGATGGCGTACCATGATAAACCGCAACTTTCGATGAGAATGGCTGATGGGCTTCGGGGACGCAAGTCCTTCCGTTGATGCTGATACGGGCGCTCGCGATAACCGAGCTTGCCAGCCCCGATGGCGGATCGAGGCGGCGTGAACGGTGCTGCGCTTACATGGTGATGTGGCCGGCGTCGCTTGCTTCTGATCTTTCGTAGCTCCGGACTCGTTGGCTCGTTTGTGAGAGTGTCCCCGAAGAACTCGGAGATCTTGGAGCTGGGCCTCGCGGCCGTCTCGATCATGATTGGGATGATGCCCTCTCGCTTTTCCACGCTGTACATGATGCTCGCTGTGCAACCGAAGGTGATGATGCGGAAGACAAGCAGGGCGGAGGTTGTGCATGCGTCCTGCATTGCCTACAAGTAAGAAACTGTTGACCATCCAACGTCATGATGAGTCGCTTGAGTGTAATACCCACAGCAAGCCTGAGCGGCCGGTCTGTGCCCCTTCAAGTGTTCAACAGCTTGATCTAATCCTTGAACCATGCAATTATGGCAATGAAGGGACTCATGATGATGGCTCAGAGTAAACAATACCCAAGAATGCATCCTGATGTGAGTAATACAATTTGCGACTGGTGACCGGTATCCAAACCAGCCATGCATCCAAGAACGAAAATCCAGAAAGCGAAAGCCAGCCAGCAAAAGGGTATCCAAAACAAAGAATCCATCATAAAACTCAAAAGACACTCCGCCGGACTCCAAACCTGCCGCACCCTCTAAGAGCCCTCGTTCTTCATCTCATCCAAGCAGATGCACAGCGCCGAAATAAGGGCCAAGTCCACACCGGGCGCCACCGACACCTCATACGTCTGCTGACCGAACAGCAGTTCACCGGAGTTGAGGAGCTTGCGTCGGATCATGGCAACGACAGCGCCCGTGCTGTCATCCACGATCTCGCCGCTGATGTCGAGGAAATTGCCCTTCATCTTGAGGACGGTGGTCTGGCCCGTGGCAGGGTTGGTGATGGTTGCTGTGGCTTTCGCTCCGAGGACTGCGTGGGAGGGGGTGTTAGTGCTTTGTGCCTCCATGCTTGAAGGGCGGGAGCGAACATCTGGATGGAAGGAAGGAAAACAAAAACAGCCAAGGGCCAGGTAAAAAAGGGGAAACACTCACGAGTAAACAACCCACTCTGCACCTCCATCACCGTCGCCCATTTCGCATCCTTAAGCGAGTACGTCGTGTGCAAGTGCATGTACTCCCTCCCCAGTGTCCAGAGGTGATGGTTGGTTTCGCTGTCCGTCGCCGTCTTCTTCGAGCCGATCAGTTTGCCTTGCACGGTTGCACCTGGATGATGGGTTGGCCAGTGTCCTTCATCCGGATGTCGAAGCTGTCACCGGACAATGACATCACCTTTTCTTTGAGAACAAGTGTGTTGAAGCCGGGCTGGGCGAAGTAATTGCCGAAAACGCCGATCTTTTGGCGGACGGGAGGGAGGACGGTTTTGGTTCAAGAAATGGGGCCGGGTCTTGACGTGTAATACACCTGGGTGAATAAGCGTAATGCTAAAATACCTCTACATGAGGATTTGATCCGTTCTCATCCCGACAAAACATTTCATCCCTGGGGACTAATCTGGTAGACAAACTTCCAGTTAGTCATATAGATGGGACGCCGCGCCGTTGAAGACGGATAAGATGCGTTCTTGAATAAACAAGGAGAGAACAAGGAGAGAGCAAGACGTGCGTTCCAACTATCAGGCGAAAGGGGCTGTGTAGTCAATTCTTTGAAAAGGTTTGTCCGGATGCAACAAGAAAAGCCAGTAGCTACAATCATCGTATCCTCACCTCCCTCACCTCCTTATCCAACACCGGTGGCCAAGGACCAGCCGGCAACTCCACCCTCCGCTCATAGTGATGGTTCAGTTCCGTAAGGAAGACACTTGTGACGCGTTCGTACAGTGGTCCATAGTCATCCTCCCCAACCGTTTGAAGAAGTAGAAAGTGAAAATCGAGGAATTTTGTCGAACGAGGGAAGCTTCTCGAGTAGAAGTACAGACCCAGCAGGGATACACAGCTCCCTTTAACTTCCTCGAACAGACCCGGCGGTAGGTTCTGTTCCTTGCCTACCAGAAATGGCGGGGAGACGTACTCCCATACAAGGGAGATGTTGCCTTTTCGGTCATGGACCTCGGAGCATACGAGGTCTGCTTCGAAGACTGAGGCAGTGATGCTGAGATAGTCTGGGAACTTGCCGATGGTTTCGGAGCGCTTGAGGATCTCTTGGTAGTCGGTGATCCAGTCAAATTTCTTATCTGCGAAGGCAAACTTGATGCTGACGGGTATTTGGCTTGTTCCGAAGCCTTGATCAGCCATCAAGCGCCCGGGAGTGACGCTCACCTCGTGGCTTGGAAGACTCTTCCAGCCGGCCCAGGTCCAGCTTGGGAGGACTGTTCTGCGTGGTGAAACCTCGGTGGTACTATTCCCCGTGGCACAGTCAGGCTTCGCCAGCCATTCATCCTTCCAGAAAAGGCTTCCCAAAAGCTCGCAAATGCTTACCGCAGGATGGGTATCAACCTCAAAGAAGATTCCCTGCGGCGGAGAGGGTCGATACTCATCATCCTTAAAATTCTCCGGCACCCGCGAACGTCCCAGTCCACGGTACGGCAGGCCCCACACAAATCTCAAGGGCGATTGCTCCCGATACGTCTGTATGATCCCCTTCATGGCGTCCAGGCCATCCATGTCATACGACAGAGTCCTGTTCATGAACTCGCCCATCCGTTCCCAAAACGAAGACTCCCAGTCCCAGTCCCACGGATAGGGGAACACGGCTTCCTTCTTGCTGATGGATTTCCCTACTTGGTATCGCCGCGCGAGATGCTCCCTCTTTCGTTTTGGCCTTTGATAACCCCATTTTCCTCCGTTGAAATCCAGTTCACCTGTGGTGTGCATCTCCTGGCACTGGAAGTAGACATGTCGATCGGAAAAGACGAGTCTACGCTTGGAAAGCAAGCCCTCCTGGTACGTCCAGCCCCGGGAGTGCCACTTTGCAGTACGAATCTCCGTATCAGGCGGGTTGAAGTAGATGAGTGGCAGCTTGTTGTTGCCGCCGTCACAGGGGATGGTTGTCCAAAGCTGTGGAACACGTGGAGGGGAGCTAACGCCCGGAAGGCCGTATTCTGCGTCTTCTCCGGCGGCGCCGATGATAGTGAGGATGGACAGGGAGTAAATGCTGCCCATGTTCTGGATCTGGATGTGCTTTGCGTATGGGTCGTCCTGGGGGATGCAGTATCGGTCTACCCAAAGGTATTTGTACCCTAGGTTCAGGGTTACTATCATGGCGTCGTTGACGATTTTTGGGAGTTCATCGCGCTCGGGGAGCGTGGGAGTTGTCATTGATGTGGCTCCCGAGGTGCCCCATACGTAACTAAGTGTGACGTATCGAGGTTTGCCGAGGCCTACCGCTGGCACGATCTGTCTGGTGTGGCAGTCGATGAGGCATAGCCCCGGGATGGTGTCGGAGAGAGGAAGGTATGGTGTGTCGATACACGTTGAGTGCTCTGCCTCGCAAAAGCTCAACCATTGTTTAATAACCGCATAATCAACCGTGTCTGACAGTGCTTCATCCTCGCCGCGGTCCTGGAAGGGTAGGATGTAATGAGTCTCGGACCATGTCCGATGCAGCTTGCTGATCCAAGGACTTCGCTTGTCGCCGTCTGGACATACTCTAAGTTCCAGGACTTTGACATCAAAGAAGCCTGTATCGGCACTGGGGTCATCGCACGCAAAAGCGGTGGCACCTGTTATCCTGCGGATCCCAGGCTCAATATATCCATTGTTGGAAAACATCTCGACCGGAAAGCCCATCCTGGAGGAACAGGCTGCAAAGAAGGCGCACATCGGGCATGTATCGCGGCTCTTCATGCTCACCCGCCACGTCTTCTTTGGTTCCCAACACGGCCGTAAGGTGTGGAAGTCCAGATATGCTAAAAGGTTGAGGGTGCGCCATGATTGTGCTTTGATACCCTTGCTTGGTTCGAAGATGCTCTGGAGATTGATCCGTTGGCATTCACGGCATAAGCCTAGATCCTCGGCCTTCTGTTGTCGGGTTCTGAATGCCTTCCTTAAACAATTCGCTGCTCGAGCTGCTGCGGTAAAGCGCCTCCATGACCGGGACGCCAACCTCTCTTTGCTGCCTGTTGTGCTGGAGAAGGATGAATCCGGGATTTCCAGAACTTCCTGATCCAAGACTTTGAGCTCCTCCGAGCGTAAGTGTCGGATCCAGGTCATGGTAAGACTGGCTATCAAGGCTGTGGTAAAAAGGAGCAATGGATCTTGACGGTGAGAATGGCAGCCCAAACTTTCAGGGGCTTGTCAAGACTCCAAACAAATACACCACCTACATCGATGTTAGTAGAAGAAAAGAGGGAGTCATTCCAATGATTCTTACCAACGTCAATGTTACTTCTCTCACAAAGAAACGGTAGATGGTTTCCCTTCTGTTTTGGTTGAAGGAAGATGAAGTTGTACAACATGAAAATCCAAACCAGCGAAATTCCCGCTGGAACCAGCAGGGGTTCAGCAAGGAAGGCGAGAATACCAGGTAATGATGACGACAGCGGCAGCGCTGCCCCGGTAACGCGAGCCATATGGCCATCTTCATGCACTATGCTATGTTGCCGAAGAGCCAATCCGAGTGACTTTGACGCGTTAGAATGGAACTGGAGATCTTCATTGGAGGCCTGGAGCCACTCACCGTTACAGCCAACCGCTCGCTGCCCGTAAGCGCCGGCGACGAGGCCGGGCCACTCTGGCGGGTAGCTGGTCTTTTCGCTTGTGCCTGCTGCCGTGTAACGAACGCACACTCACACAGAAGCCCTCAAACACCTATTTCCATCGACCTTCGACAAGACTGCCTCGACCGCGGGACACACCTGGAGTTGGTGGTGGTTATCGTGAATGTTTGGCGCGGGTGGTTTGGAGTTGAGGTTGTGCGCTATGGGTCGATTGTGGTGGGTTTTGGTGGAATGCTGTTAGTGCGTTATAGGGGATAGCGCTGTGGAAACAGGGTGTACATCTGGGCACACAGGGCTGAAATGTGTGCCATCGTGGCGCTTTTCGCTTGGCGCCCGGGCCCTGCAGGCGATCCGCTCCACCGAACTTGGCGATGTCACCATCAAAACAAAACAAAACAAAACACTCCATGGACACTCGGCTATAAGTCCACCAGACGACGTCGAAAACACTCCAAGGCGTCGCTGTCAAACATTCCTTTGACACAAAATGTTTCGACCCGCCATATCTTGCCATTCCTTATTCCATACCGCCAGAAACCCATCCGTGAACAGCGACAACCGTAAGCGCATGGACCAGGCCTCATCCCCTGAGCCCCGAGTCGACACTGGATGCTACGATGCATCTGGATGCCCGTTCTCGGTACAGCCCGGACTACCATCACGAGCATCAGTCAGCCGTATCAGCCCAGCCACCTGTATAATGGAGCCCTCAAGACAGAAATGTGAGACCGTGGTCAGCATAAACACCGGGACAACGATCTCGTGTGCCTTCTGTGTTGGTGGTTCAAGACACCCGATCCTCGGAGCCTGCCATACTTCACAGACCGTCGACAAGAGCCATTGCATCTCAACACTGAAAAGCCTCTCGCCAGAAGACCTCCAAAGGAACCGCAAAGAGGCCAGACTCACCACCCTCAAACTGCACGGGCAACCCACCTCGCCTCAACCACCGCCCAAAATGCCTCCTCTCGCGGCATCCCCCTCTTGGACATGCTGGCCACCCCCTTGGTAGACAGCAACCCCCTGTCCCATCTAGACTCCAACTCCCCCATCCTCTACATCGACAACAACACCCCTTCCAACGAAGACTGGCAAATCATCGGTTTCACTTCACCAAAGTCCAAAAACTGCATGTTTGCACAGGCTTCCCGGAGAACTGGATCGACAGTAACTTTTCTCTCACCTGGCCACTCGACCTTCTCGTCCTCTCCAGCCCGGCAACAGTAGAAGTCACCAACCCCGTTATCATCGAAGGGCGCGTCGAGAATCTGGCTTTCTACTTCTGCCACAACCTGCAATGGTACGGCCCCGAGAACTGGGAATCGCTAGAGGATCTGCTCCCCTTCATCGACATCGGTGAGACGGAAGAGAGAAGGGTTTTGGCAATGGAGAACTGGGCGCCTAGGAAGTTGCAGGACAGAATGTTAAAGCACTATGTCCAGGCCAGGCCGGAGTTAGAAGGCAAGCTGCACCCTACCAAGACCAAGACGCTCGAGATCATCGGAAACAACGCGATAAGCATGTTCGTTGGGTTTTGTCTCCAATGCTTTCCTGTAGCGGCTGGGTTGGAGAGGGTGACGCTTCGGTCGGACGACTATGGCGACGTGGGAGGGTGGGCAAACGATGATGCGCCGGAGGAGTTATTCTTTGCGACCTTCCTGTTGGTGCTGGAGAAGTTGAAAGTGTTGAGGTTGAGCGTTGGGGAAAGGTTGTTGACCGGAGGATCGGCTGGAGACCCCGTTGTTGAGGATGTTGTGGCGGTTTCTGCCGCCGACGTTGGAGGAGTTCCATTTCAGGGGACCGGTTGGTCTGGCACCGTTTATTGATGGATGGGTTGAGGCTTTTGGTGATGAGAAGTTCTTGCCTTCGCTGAAAAGGATGAGCTTTGTGCTTGATCGGACAAAGGAGGGAGAGGAGGTGGGTGAGAAGGTGCGAGATGATGCTATGCTGGCGTGTGAGAAGGTTCGGGAGGCGGCTGCATGTGCTGCCAGGGGCGTTGTCGTGGAGGACTTTGAGGATCCTTGGGAGTTTTGAGCGTGGGTATTTGTTGATATCATCTCCCTCTTCTCCTTCGATTCATGGAATCAGGCCGTCTTGGCTTTTGGTGGTGTCTCTTGCAGCAATTTGGTCTTTGTTCGGCTGTTGCATTGGCAGCTGCGAGGTTCTTCCGCTGTTCCTTCCCGTATTTGAACCCCCAATATCCATCCCAGTTTGCGATTATTTGTCGCGTCTGCTTGACAGTGCTGTACGAGTCGGAAAACAGTCAAACACATTCACCTTCGCTATTCGCTGCGTAAGTTCCTAGACCGCCTTCTTCCCAAGAACTCGGTAGGACTAACCGTCGATCTTCCACAGCCACGATGCTGGAGTCTTCAAGCACTCTAGCGCCATCCGTCAAGGAACCGGGCCACCCGCTGAAGCTCATCCCCATCCCAGAGCTCAAGGCAGACCTCACCAACTACGACGCCTGGAAGCATGCAGTCTGGTTTCACATCTGCTATTACGACCTTGTCGACTATGTCGACGGTTTTGCGGAAAGTCCCAGGCGCACTGGTCTATCGTTCACTCAGAAGGAATGGGACACTTGGCGACATGACAGCCAGCACGCCTACGCTATCATCGCTTGTAAGATCCAGAGGATTCTGCCGGGCTTCAAGAAGGCTTTTGGAAGAAGCCTGTATGCTCACTCGGATATCCCTCCGGATCCGAGTGGTGTCGAAGGCAATGGCATATATCGGTACGAACCAGATGAGATCTGGAATGATGTCCACAGGTATCACCGGTTCAGAATAAAGGAGAAGAAGAGAGCTTGGAGAGCTCTTCGGAATGGCACTACTGTGGAGGAGCGGACCAGCGGTGACGCCGGCTGGGGAGGACGTCGTGTGAATAAGTTTGTGAGCTCGACCTTGATGACCAGGGCATAGATCGCTGCGTTATTGAGCATTCTTGTCCTCCGACGTACCTTCAAGTAATTTGATTCCCTCCCAGTCTCCGCAGGCAGCTTTAACGCTTGCGTCATTCATCCCATCCGCAATGCCGTGACACATACAATCAATTGTGCGTTGCCGAGGGCAAGATGTGAAAGTTACAACTTGGTGTAACAATACGGTAAACATACGGCCTTCGAACACGCTCTTTCTACTCCTTCTTCCCTCCTTGCCCCGCCCTCACCGCCCGTCACTTCTTTCCTTTAACAACCTTCCACCGCGTCAAGGCTCCCCTCCACCCACGCCCTCGTCGTGAACGTTTATCGCGAACGCAACTCAAGCCTCCCTTTTGCTCGACCCTTCCTGGGTCCTTGACTCCTCCGTTTTGTCTTCGGTCGCTGTTGCCGCATCCCGTAAGTACATGCCTCCATCTTCGCGGGAGTGATTCTAGCGTACTGACAAATAAAAGTAAAAGGGAAGTCAGTCCTCACCACGTCGATCACCGCACCTTCCATCGCCGTTTATCCCTCCCTCCCTCGCTTGCCTCTCGTCTCGCCCAAGATGGACAACCAGGAGTCTAGCGCCGAGGCCGCATCCCGTAAGTACACGCCTCCATCTTCGCGGGAGTGATTCTAGCGTAGAGGTACTGACAAATAAAAGTAGAAGGGAAGCCAGTCCTCACAGCGAGCATCTCACCTTCCACTACCGTTTATCCCTCCGTTCTCCATCACTTGTCCCTCATCTCGCCCAAGATGGACAACCAGGAGTCTAGCGCCGAGGCCCTCAAGCTCGTCCCCATTCCACAACTAAAGGAAGACTTCTCGAATTTCGACGAATGGGACCACGCCGTGTTCTTCCACCTTTCGTACTACAACCTCTCCGAGTCTGCCACAGGTCACATTGCCCCGCCTCACGATTACGACATGGATGAGATAAACCAGCTTGAACGTGGGCTTGAGTTCATGTGGCGCCGCCGCTATCATGCGTATGCCATCATATTCAGTGGCATTCGGAATATCATGGCGAAGTTGACCGCAGATCCGGAGGAAAATGTTTCTGGGGTTAAGGCGGGGTACAATAACCGGGAATATGACCCTACTGCTCTTTACCGACACATTCTGAACTACAAGGACAGAGCCCGCGCCCGCGCTGCCAAGAGGCCTCGCCGTAACCAGGACTCTGGCGATGAGGAAGTTGAGCTGGACAGGGAGGAGCTCGCCGAAGAACTCGAGGAGCTTCGTGAGAGGTCACGCTCGCGGCCACGAAGAGCTGCCACTCGCCGTCGCCGCTCGCCCTCCATTCAGTACGAGGAGCCGCGGGCAAGAGACGCCGCACCTTGACCGGTCGCCTCACCGAAAACTGATAACTTGGAATTTGAGAGTCGGGTTGGGCTAGCCGTTCGGGCTGACGGACAACCAGTGCAGGTTAACACGAGATGTGTTCGAGTATCGCCAGGGAACTTCAGAGCCACGTGGGGATTGAGCTCATCTGCCCGTTAGGCTTGACTCAGCAGATTCAAATCAGGGGAATCTGCTTAAAATCCTTTCGGCAATCCCTGACAGAATGGCAGTGATAGGAATAAAGTGGTTGGAAGTCTGCACAAGGAATCAGCCGAAGAGTAGCACTGGAACTTTGGTGGGCCGGGAGTATGATGCGAAAAGTTCGTACATGGAACATTGCTTGGTGTGACCTTGGGGCATGTTCGGCTCTGCAGTAACCAGGAGGGGAAACTCTGCTTTATTGCAAACTGTACATACCGCAAAGACTCGGGGCATTCGTTTTTAGGTTCCAAGGAAATCAGGCATAGTCTGTAAGCATACTGCAATATTCATGGCCGCTACACATTGTATGCAAGACGGTGATTTTGAATGTCCCCACCCTCCAGCGTCCTTGAAAAGACAGGGGGGAAAGGCAGGGCACCAGAATAATCGGGTTTATAGTGCTCCGGGGTGGCAACACGTCTCCCTCACTATTTTTTTGCGGGCATAAAATGTATAGATTCGGGCATACATACCTGTATGTCTAATTATGCCAGATTTCCCAGTTGGCTGAAAACGAAGGCCCCGAATCTTTGCGGTACCTATTTATAAGCTGCCGGCTAGTGACCTTTCTCCCTTCTTCCTTCAACGCCAGACTCAACGACATTTCAGTAGTCACATAGCCACTCCATCACAGGGACGCTTCCAGCCCGGTCTTTACCAAACATTTAACATCGCGCAACCCAAAACTTCCTTCCATTCGGCCCTACTTTGGTCATTGCCAACCCGTTCAATCGCCAATCGTCATCGTGTAAGTTGCCGCGCTACCCCGTCAGTTATCATAACAAAATCTTCTGATGACCAGGAGGAGGTCAAAGCTAGGTCGCTCGATTCAAGATGTCTAACGTCACCACGTTCTCCTCGAATGCTAATCGTGCTTTGGCCCTCATGCCAAAGTCCATGTTGGATAAAAATGAAACCGCTTTCGAGGCCCTCAAGTCCATGACGAGTCCAGAGCTCAAGGAAGACTTCTCGAACTACGAGTATTGGCATCATGCCGTGCGGTTCCATCTGGATTTTTACGGCCTACGTGCCATGGTTACCCGCCTGAGGATATACTTCCCCCACGGTGTCATGCGTGACGATTTTGACACCGAAGAGGACTATCAGCTCTTCCGGCGCCACAGCTTTCATGCGTATTCCATTGTCTTTTCCAAGGCCGCCAACGTCATCAGGAACGGTCCCTTGTGGCCCCAGCACTACGCTAAATTGAACTTTTGCCCTTGCCAGCTTCTCGACCTCATTTTGACGATGAAGGATTCCAAAATCCCTGTCCCTCCTCCTGCTTATGAGGGCTACGTTGGACCTCAGGACCAAAGTTGGGAATCAGTACCGCACTAATTAGTACGACTCTAGTATTAGTATTTAATATCAGTTTAGTATGACCTCCGTACCAGACTAGACTAATACTAATCCCAACTCTGCTCAGTACCCGAAGGATTAAATCGAAGAACAAGCGCAATTAGTCAACGGCTTGGCATTGGGATGGAGTTCTCTGAGCTTGAGAAAGTTGAGGCTGGTCAACGGACAGTTGTGAGGCTCTCATTTCCTGCTTAGACACTCGTCCGGTTCTGTTCGAAGATTTCGGGGAGGCGAAAGTTGCACGGGAAATTTGCAGACCTGAAGATATGGGGAAGCAATAGACGCAACGTGGATGGGTCAGCCAAATATGGTTTGAAAATGTCCCTCCTTCGGTAGTAGGTATCTTGTATTGGAAGGACCTGAAGTCATCATTGAGAGGGAGGATATGGCTGGCATGTACCTATCAACGGCAGTATCACATAGCTCAACCCAAACCGAATGCAGCGGTCGTTACTCCATCCTTCCAGGGCATACCACAGTCATTCTTTCCCATCCATTGCCCATCTACCGTTCTTGACGTCATGTTTCCTCTCGATGTGTCCGTATAAGCTTTTACATTACCGCCTCGATKATCAGTGGCTCCTCGTATGTGAATACCTGACAATGGCCGGCGGTCCGAACCCCATGGGACAGCAAACAAATCTTCCATGGCAACCCGCTCGTCCTTTGAACAAATTTGTGAACCGAGAACGTTAATGACCATAGCTATGCTTTTGGGTTGTTGAGCATTCTTATCCCTCGACGTACCTTCCAGTAATTTGACTTCCTCCTATCACTGTAGGTCTCTCCAACTCTTGCGTCATTCGTTACACCGTGAGAATTAACTCTGCCGGGCCGGTGGCAGGATGTGAAAGTTACAACTTGGTGTAACATTACGGTAAACAAACGGCCCTTAAAACCCCTCCTCCTCCTTCTTCGCGTCCCCGCTCTCTCCCTCTCTCACTTCTTTCCTCTCACAATCATCCATCGCGTCAAGGCTGCCCTTCCACCCCCGCCGTCGTGAACATCCCTCTACAACACAACATCAAGCCTTCCTTCCTCTCGGACCAACTTGGGTCTTTGTTAACCGCTCGATCTTCAGTCGCTACTGCGTAAGTACCTCRTCGCGTCCGCCCTCAGGGAATCAGTTTTACTAACAACGGAAAGTGAGGTAGAAGTCAAACAGCTCACAACGCCCAAGATGACCAAGTATACCGCGAAGTATATGCTCGCCGAGGCCAATGCCAAGATGGACAACGACTCCACCTCGGAGGCACTCAAGCTCGTTCCCATCCCGGAGCTCAAGGAGGATTTTTCCAACTACGACCACTGGCACCATACCGTGTTCTTTCACCTCGAGTACTATGGCCTGGTGGACTTGGTTGCATTTATGAAGGATGGGTATTCGGAGGGTCCCCTGCCTGAGCATTTCAACACGGCAGCCGATTGGCACCGTTGGCAGCGCCACTCTTTACACGCGCATTCGATTATCTACTCTCAGGCCGTGAAGGTTATTGAGAAGTACACTAAGTTGCAGAAGCCATACTACACATACAACATAGCCAACTACTGCCCTCATGAACTTCTCAACGTGATTTGGAGATACAAGGTGGCGGTTCGCGGCTAAACCCCCTTTCAGCAAATGAGCTAGTCGAGCATCTAGCCAAACCAATCGACCACCAAGCATTGTGTGACGGAGATCACCAAGTTCCGTTGGGAGTTGGGCAACATACAATGGGGTTCTCATTTCCAGATCAGAAACCCGTCAGGTCTTGGTCAAGAGGTTCAGGTCAGAGCACTGAGCTAGCACAAGTTCGGTTCGACAATCAGCGGTCACCCACGGAGGAAAATGACACTGATGACAACGACAATTATGGGAGGAAGCACAACTTCATTGACTGGTTGAAGAAGGGAAAGGGTCTTTGTCCTGATGGTGATGGGGTGAGCCAAAGCCATGGTTGGAAGGAAAGATAAAGCATGTAGCGATCACAGTCACAGATAGCTTTTTCTCAAGCTGAATGGGCCGGTTGTTACTATACTTTTTCCCAAAACATGATGAGAATCATGTCACCTTCCTCGCGTGTAATTCACAATCCATTCTTTCCTCCATTGATCGCTCATCCGCCGCCTTGACGTCATGGTTCCCTTCGACGTGCCTTCCTGAACTTCCGTTCACTTGTAACCTCACATTACCGACTCGATATTTAGTGGCTCCTCTTGCGTTGACACCTGTAGACGGCCGGCAGTCCAAACTAACCACGTGGGACCGCAGGCAAATCTCCATGGCAACGCCGCAACCCCTCCTTCACACTCACTACCATGGCCATTCACTGTGCAAGAAATTCACTGCCCGTTTGTTCGCAAGGAAGGTAATTCAACCTTTGGGCCGCCCATTCCTTTCTTCCTTTCTCATCACCCACTTCGACAGCAAGTTCATCATCTGTCTCACGCTGTCCCCTTCAACGCTTCACGCAAAGGCGCGGCCATTCACAGGATTCGTTGAGGTGAGATTCAAACTTCCTGTTACAAATCCTCGTCTTCTTCCGGCTCCCTCCTTTCATCGATTCGCGTCAGAAGTCACCTGCTGATATTTGAAATCCAGTGCAGATCTCTTGGCAGGTACCATGAGCTCAAACCCGCAACTTCCGTCGAAGGATGATCCCCACCACCCGCTCAACCACATGCCGATCCCCGAGCTGAAGGCGGATCTGTCGAACTACAGGCAGTGGTGCCACGCTGTGACGTTCCATCTTCGGTACCACAAGTTGTTGGGTTATGTCACATACGTCGATGAGATGACCGAGCCTTCTACGGAGGAAGAGCGCGAGATCCAGGAGATGCATTCCCTGCACGCCTACTCTCTCATCGCCTCGAAGATCGAGAAAATCGGCCCCGAATTCAGAGAGTTTATGGGAAGACAGTTATTCCTCGACGAGCAGCAGTGCTTTCACTTCAATCCGAGACAGCTTTGGGCCGACATCCATCTGTTCAGCCCCTACGATATTCGTATTCCCCGTGCCTAGATTGGAAGAATCGCCAATGGAACCCAGAGTTGCAGCAAAAGTCCAACATCTCGCATGCACAAAAGCCCACACCTACGCGATCAGCAACCGATGGAGAGGCTACCAGCACTTCTGATGTTCGACCTCGACAACGACTGGGTGGTTTCTAGCTGTGAAAATTCCAGCTAATGGCGGCGATGACTGGCCTGGTCTAGTTTTCACGACTGCAAAGGAAATGGGGAGGAACAATGTGGTCCGGTGACTTGGGATCTGCATGGCAGAAAGTGTATCTAGTTTACGAGGCGCTTTTAGATCGTACCAGGCTCGTCCCTGATAAAAATATTGAGACCCAGTTGGCTTGCCGAATAGTTGTGAGAATAAACTGAACACGTTACCGTCAGTACATTATACGTTGGGTATACTCTTATTACGTATCCAAGCGTCTTTATTATACTTTTAAACCTAACTTCTAGGCAATTCTTGGAAAGAAATATGCCCAAGGGACTTTAGCAGATGTGTTTTCGAATTATCGTAATCCCTCTTACTGTTTTGTAACGGCCTTTTTTTTATTATAACGAACGGTATTGGACTGTCCGTGTTCGGTTTCTTCTTACGACCGTTCGCTTGCTTACCTAGTTGGCTGATCGCCCGCCAAAGCTACGGCCAAAGGTCTCATCAATTTTGTCATGGACGAGCCAGGCTACAGCTAGGTCAAGTTCAATGGATCTCATTTTGACCTTCCAACGAGCATGTTCTCTCCAGGAAAGGGTACCTATGATAGGTCCTGACACAAAACCTTTCTTGTCTATGAGCGGACACTTGCCGACCTCTGTCTTGAACTATGACTTGTCCATTGCTTGCCTTTGTCCATGTGTGTTTGGTGAACTCCCGAGAAGCTTCTACTACCTTTCAGGGAATTAAGGCAGAATTTTCCGGGCTGTTGCTCGAAGTGACTGGCAGAAAGTCACAAAAGCAACCGCGGGTATTTAACTCCCCACCATCACGATCCCGGGCACTTGGCCTAGACGCTAGACGTTCCACTATTGACCATTGCTTTTCACAATCGCCTCGAACATTATGAACTTAGAGCCAGAGCCTTCAGCTGTCCCTATCGTAAGTATCCTCTCGCCCCTCTCATAGTCCCAGCGGCCATCAAGCCCCCGTCGTTAACCCCTCAATTCACCCAGAGCCTTCTCCCCAGAACTCCATCACCACCAGGCCTCACAGACACGTCTTGGGCCCCAGGAAAGCACGACCCAGAGGATAAAGCTCTCACCCTGATCCCCATCCCCCATCTCACCCGGGACCTCTCCAACTACAACCAATGGCTACACGCTCTCTGGTTCCACATTGTCTACCACAGACTAGTCGGTTTTATCCTGCCGAGCAACGAAGGGCCAGTACGATACCGAGAGTGTCCGGAAGCCGAAGACAAACATAATTGGGATCGTAGACATCTGCATACGTATGCGATTGTGTTTTCCAGCATTGGAAGAGAGGTCCTGGAAGATATGGCGCTGGATCGAGGACTGAGGTTCGATCCGTTTGATGATCGCGACTATTGGGCGCATGAGCTTATGCACAAGGTGGAGGTGTATAAGGAGTTGCTGGAGGAGAGGATGAGGGAGAGTTCGGACGAGGCGGACGAGTCGGACGACGACGTGGTGCGGCCTGTTGAAGACGAGTTGCTTGCCGAATTGAGGATGTCGATGTCGGTGGATGGGGTGTTTGACTGAAGATTGGGTTTGGGAAGGATAATGGGGAGTGTTTGGCCTGTCAAGGCTTGATGCCAAACTGTCCTGGTAGTCCATCTTGAAACCACACGTGCCAGAGAAACTCGCTGCATCCCCACTACTGGCACGTGATTCGGGACGTGACGTGAGAGTGACGCCCTGCAGGACGTTGATGCCTCAGCTGAAATTCTAGTACCTCTACACAGTAGGAAGGCAGGTACTGAGGTACCTGCAGCGAGCCGCGTACAAACACCCGACACGTCGTCGTTTGTCTTCCCCGCTCCTGTCACAAACTTTTCCATTTTCTAGCCCGCAGACGGCACTTTTCACCAATACTGGTTCCCTCGTCTCTCACAGCTTCTTTACACTGGAATCTTTCACCATCGCAAAGTCACCGGACTCTCTACCGCCTTGAGCTTGAAGTATATCTTTGTTTAAAGCCGCGAAATCTTCGATTGCGTCGTAAGTGGGGTGGCGCATCTGTTCTACCTACCTTACCAATGAGTGGCAAGTAAGACGAACATCACTAACCAAGGGAATCAGGCAAACATGAGCGACACCATAGAGCTTCCCGCCGTCTTGGACACCTCTTTGGCTCTGAAGTTCATTCCCATTGTTGAGCTCCAGGAGAACTTTGGCAACTTTGAGCAGTGGGAGCACTCGGTTCGGTTCTATCTCCGCTACCAAGGTCTTCTCACTTACATCGGGGAGGACTCGGGCCGCCAGATGGGCCGTGCTTCCGACGACACGTACTACCTCCATCGTCGCTTGTTTGTGTATTCCCTCATTTGGAAGTCGGCCGTTGCGGTTTTCCGCCTACCGCTCAGCAAAGATCTGGAAAACGAGCTGTATCAGAACCGCGACCATGATCCTAAGCAGCTCTGGAAAATTCTTCATGACCGCAGAGATTCTGTGGAACTTGTACCAGCTGGATAATTGAAAAGAGGAGCAAAAGGCTAGAACGATCGCAAGATGATGAAGGTCAAAGGAGCTCGCCAAATTGCCACAGTATTCTTACATGGTCAACCCATAGAGGTAGTCTTCGAGCAGTATCGCAGTAAGCATTCGCAATAAGGAAGAACTTCGACCATTCTAATTAGTCAGATGCATTTCCTTGGGGTAGTCTGGGGTAGATTTGAGGAAGTGCAGCTCAGTGCAGCGACTTGCATGAAAATAAGAAAATCCAGGCGAACGCAACACGAGGGCAGTAACCTGGAAGCTAGTACTTGTATGCTTACCTGAACCCGAATACTGCATACGACTGGGCTACCGCGCATACGAACTGGACCTCAGGAGAAATCGACGTCAAGGTACCTACGTACGTCGGATACCGAGCCTTCAAAGTTCCGCATATAAAGGCCTTTCCCCGTTTGCCTCCTCCCCCCCCCCCCCCCCCACCACAAACCCATCCCTTTCCCACCTTCCACCACGTCACGGCCCCCTCAACTTCCACGGCTTTGGCAATCTTCACCACCTCATCCAGCCGCGCCGCCATTCTTTAAGATCTCTCCAGCTTGATGATAACTATCTCTCCCCATTCTCTGTCGCGTAAGTCGCCGAACACGCTCCTTGTCTACAGATACATCTAGCCGACTTCTGGACGTTGCTAATGTCTGAATGAAAAGTGATTCGCGTGTCAATATGAGCATCCTGGCCCGACTGCCCGCCAGCTTGGAGTTGGACACCACGCTAGCCCTCAAGTTCGTTCCGGTCATCGAGCTTCAGGCCGATATCAGCAACTTCAATGAGTGGGAGCATTCCGTCCGCTTCTATCTGGACTACCACGGTCTTTACGGTTACATCGACCCCAAGTTTGAAATTCGCAAGAATCTTGCCAGGGACTCTCCTCGTGACTGGTACAGGTACCACTCTCCTACTAGAGATTCCTCTCAATCCTCTGTCAGTCGCGTTCATCGCCATGGCTTGTTCGTGTATTCCGTCATTTGGGAATCGGCCAAGGCAGTTTTGCCCCGACTGAGCAAAGAGCTGAGCAACAAGCTGTATGGAAACCACCAGCATGATCCGAAGCTGCTGTTCGAGGTTCTCCACGACCACAGATCTTTGCAAAAGCCACAGGGTTTATATTTGCACAAGCCACGGCGTATGGTGGACTGGACCGAGGTGAATAGTGATGAGCTTTTTTCGGAGAAATGTTAATGCATGTTAGCCAGGTCATTACAGGGCCTCCACAACAAAGCTCTCGGGCAGCCAGGTCAACTCAAGCGGACGGAATGCCCCCTTGATGGCCACTGTTCTCTGAATTGACCAGGAACTAGCGGAAAACGAAGCTCAGAGGCTGGGAAATACCACCATAATTGATAGATACCTTTAAAGGTATACCTGAAGCTAGTCAAAATGTGAAATGCCAAGCTTGATGCTCATTATAGTTTTGCATGACCATGAATGGAACACTTTGGCACCCCAAACCGTATCATCAGCCACAATGAACGAGGTGAGCAACGACTTCATGTTTATGGATGTGAATGATAGAGATGAGAAAGAGAAGCGAGGTTACCTCTAGCCTAGAGTGAAATATTGGACGAAACTGAAAGTGTAGGTGAGGGGGGGCATATACCTGTAATGAACGGGCGCCGAGACACAGGCACACAGCCGGTCAATAATTACGTCCCTCGTTTGTGTCTCCTCCCCCCACCACAAACTTCTTCCTTTCCACCAATTCCCACCTGTCACCGCGTCAAGGCCCCTCCTCATCCTTTGTGTCGTCGGGAACCCTCAACAACCAGCCTCTGTGCCCGTCACCCCTCCCTCGTCAAGTTCAAGATAAGCATCCTTCCGGCTTGTCAAGTCATTCGTCGCGTAAGTTGCATTCCGCGCTCATCGTCTCGTTCATCTCCAGCGTTAACTGATATGAACGTGAAGTGAGCCAAAGATCATTCAAGTTATCCCGACCGAGCCGACCAGACAAAGAAGAGCATCACGATGAACCCCGCCGTCACCATGGACACTTCCGACGCGCTCAAACTCATGCCTATTCCGCAGCTTTCCACGGACGGGTCCAACTTCCCTGAATGGAAGCACGCCGTCTGGTTCCATCTCTGCTACCGCAACCTTGACTGTTTTGTCCGGGACAAGAGCGAGGACAATACTGGCACCACTCCCGCCGCTGCCGCCGCCCCAGTCATCTCCAGCGATTATCGTCATCGTCGCCTACTTGCGTACTCCATCATCTGGTCCACGGCCAAGGAAGTTATCCTCGATCTGGAGGATACTTTCGCGTGCAATCTACACGATGGCGAGGACCTTGATCCCAAGTCACTGTGGAAAATGATTTTTCTTAATGTTAATTCATGGTAAATTTCTTCCACTTCGCAGACTTACCTGCCCATGAAATCGGGGGAAGATGGAGAGGGCCTGTCTTGGAGATACCACCCGGCAAGCCATTTGTTCATCAGCGCACGGTGAACATCACCTCTTCCACCACGATAGCTAGTTCAGAATTCTGGTCATGCAGGGTTCTGGGGAGTTGTTTAGTCGGAGGTCATTACACCAAACGGGGTCTTCATTCAATGTTTTCTTGCCTGAGAAGTATCTTGAGGGAACTGTAACGGAAGACTCATAGTTGGAGGACGGAATCACAACAAGACAGGAAGAACGACCATGTGAAGAAGGGATTCAGCGTTGAAACTTTCATGGCGTAGCTAAGACAATTGAAAGAGGAACGAGTTCCCCTATCTTCCGCAGGACTTCCATCATTGATCCAACCCGCAAACGTGTGATATCTTGATCCTGATCTTTTTCCTTTGGGAAGTGTGAATGAAACTCCTGTAGGTGCTTAACAGCCGTGCTTTTGGAAGTAGGAGCCAAGTGGAGGGCAGCTTTTTGCCTGGAGTAATGGAAGGTCGCGCTTGACAATCCTGGATGCCAGGGAGACGGGATGATACAAAGATGCCTCTTTTTGCTCACCTCTCCCTAACTAGAGCCTTCCGTTCCCTCGATTTCCTTCTCACGCGTAGAAGCCTGGCCGTACCTGTCTACAAGTACATCTGTACTTGGGTAGGCCACGACTKCCARACCGAGTRACACCGAGTGACGGGAGAGAAGCATGCCCCACTAAAAGACCAACACGGTCTGGCCCCAACTTTCAAGCGGCAGGACCTTCCCGCTCCCCATTGTGCAGGTCACTGGGACCATATAAGCCCTAGAGTCCAGACCTTCCAATACCTCCAGTAGCCGATATGGTAGTGTGCTGGGGCAGAAAACGCGTTGGTATTTTCGTAGATTGCAGCTGGTCTCGGATTCAACTCCAGGCTTGGGCAGCCGAGCTTTTTGCCTTTTTTTCTTTTTCGTTTTCTTTTGCCTCCTGGCTACAGTACTTTGCGAACCATTCTTTTGTTTTCATGCGCCGCTCCCCGGAAATAAACCGCGCGCTTATCACTCTGTGTTCTTTCACCCCCTTCTCGCTGCGCAGATATCCATCCTCCTTTGCACCTCCAACGGCGTGAAGAACTCCCACTTCTCACGTCTTGAAAGGTCTTTGCCGTTTCAACCTGTGAGGATTCAATTCATTCGCGTAATTTACAGCCGTGAATGGTGAAAGTCAAGCCCTCATTGTGAAGAATGCACAGTATGCTGGAATGACGAATGGATATGATGAAAGGATGGAAGGTGTTGGAAGTCTGTGCTCTGGGTTCATGTCCCTTCACTGCCTGGGCTTCTGGCCCCATTCACTGGCACTCCCCTCCTGGTAGTATTTCTAGGCCGTCCGGGCTTGGTTTCGTCTTTCCTCTCCGGTTACCACTACAGAATCTCGCCCTTTTCTATCGTCGCCTTCTTACCTCCGTGATCAGAAGGACGCAATCGACTCTCAACTTGAGCTCAACTTCCAGTCAAAACCCGTAGCATCACCGTTTGCGAAGTTCTCGTCCCCGTAAGTCAGCACCACGTCCCCCCTCCCCCTCGTCATTTTGGTCTTCTTTGCGCTAACATGAGCGAAAAGTGAGCTCGTCTTCACCCCTCTTCCATCACCAACATGGACCTAGACCTCCACGACCCCGACAACGACGCGCTGACGCGCCTTCCCATCCCAGCCCTCGAGGAGGATCTCAGCAACTACTACGCCTGGCAACACGCGCTATACTTCCACCTACGGTACCACGGAGTCTTCTATTTCATCACCGGCCACGAACAAAGTCGCTGGGACTTGCGCTGGCAGGACGAGAACGATCAAAACGTGCCTACCAAACACGACCGCAAGAACTACCAGCGTCGCAACATGCATGCGTACTCGATCCTGTTCTCTAAGATCGGAAACATTGTCCCAAGGCTCCTTGAGGCAGGTTGGGACGGCGACCGCGATTCTTTTGGATTTCGGACGGATTTGCTCTGGAACAGGATCCAGGAGCTGAGGAGGATGCAGCATGAGCAGGACCGTGCATCTTCGCATCTGGGTAATCATTCATCGCGCGCGATTAGTCTGACAGATGATGAGTGAGAAGCTGGTTTGGAGTGTAGCAGGGTACTGTCAGCGTGGTCACTACAAGCGAGCCGCATAGGAGATGGATGCACCTTGCCAGTAATAGACGGCATCTAGCTACATCGTCGTCATAAGGAAGGAGGGACTGTCACTGGCGGGCGACTTCAACAAAGTTCAACCTGGGGAACTATTTATTGCCTGGAGTTATCAACAGAGCAAGGTAGATGCTTCCTCTTGTACAATAAACCCAAGCTTTGTTGACTGTCCATCGCCCTTGAATTTTTCCCAATGTGATCTTCATTCGTCGTCCTTTGCTACCTCTGACTGCTTCAGACTTTGCGACCATCCTCATAATTGCGGACGCCCGCATTCAGTCCAGGTGATCTGTTCATCCTTTTCGCATTATTGATTGGGAAATGGATGGAGGCAGATGGAGGCGTAGATGCCGATTGTCTGGTGGTGTTGTCATGGATGGACACTCGTCAGAAATCTGTGCTGCACAGAATGCCGGCCTCGGTGGGTTTAGCGCTGTTATGTGTCACGCTGAGTTGAGAGTCGGAGTACTTCTATAGCTCCAGACACTCGCTTTTAGACAACGAGAATTACGAATAAAATTGTCTTCAGTTTAAATAGGGCGTTTGGGGCGTGGTCAAGATACTCTTACTAACGCTAATGCTGTGTACAAATGTTTCAAATGATATTTCCGTTGAGTGTCCCTTCCCATTCACGTACCTCCGTTTTGAACATCAGCGGGGTCCTAACAGTCTGCGATGCACCAACATTTTAGCGCTATTCCGCTATCGCACTCCAACCAAAAATTGCAGTGACCGAGATAGCGTGTCATCGCTTGTTCACCCGTTTGCCACGGTACATGAGAAGAACAAACTGAAATCGTCCACGATTTCTTGCAACCATTATCACTTCACGTTACTTGACTCCTTGTTGAAGCTGGCCATCGTTAATCATCCAGATTGCATATGGAATGCCCTACTATCTTGATCCAACAACAGAACCATCGGTAATCCTCCATGTTGTCCACGAATCATTTCGTGCTTTGCTTGTCAGTCGTCCCGTGCTGGAATGGCGTGGCTAGAGAAGCACACAAAATCCAGTCGCGGGTCCGACTCAATGACTACTATTGCTCCCACCTAACCGATTCTTATGACATTCGGGTCCTCGGGATCAAACATGAACTCCTCGTGGTTAGCACCACTGCCGATATTCCAGTTCCGATGACCCTCGTCAGTTATGAATTGCCCCTTCAAGCCACCATTCCTCCAATCATAGGCCTTCACCATATCCTCATCGAGCATTTGGCTGTCAGTTACGTGCACCCTGTGCATGACCTTCGGATGTACGAAAATTCCGAACTCGTCACCGAGTTTGCGGCGCAGGTAAAGGTAGTCCGCTTGTTCATATTCTTCGTAGAGCCAATCCACATGGAACAAGAAGAGAAGCATCCTGTCTTCCAGAGTGTCCTCGCGCTTGGGCATGCGAATGTAGTGAGTGATGTAGTTCCACAGCTCTTGAGGGTCGAAGGCATAGTCGTCTTCAAATGCCTTGAGGCCAGCGGTAAGAAGCATGGGGAAAACCTTATTGATTCTGCTCCGAATGATGGTATAAGCGTGGGCGCGTCGTCGCCACCAAGAGTCGGGTGTCTCGACGTCGATGTTTGCTTGTCCATTCTCATGAGTGCCGTCAATGAATTCCAGCAGACCATGGTGGTTCAAGTAGAGCCGCATGTCATATTTCCACTCGTCGACATTCTCAAGGCCCCATAGGTACGGAAGCCGAGGAAGGAATTCGGCGTAGGGCTGCGTTTCACCAGGGACTGATGTAGTTGGCAATGAAGAGCTGGCTGGAAATGTGGTCAGAGATGCTTCGCCGCCTTCAGTGGCTGGGAAAGAGTTACCAGACGGAGGAGGGTTTGGGCTCTCGGACATGGTCGCGAGAGTTGTGGAGTCGGTGACTCGGTGGATAGAATGAAGACGCCGCCGTTGATTTTTCTGGGTAGCCGATGCCCGTACGCGGCGTGGTGACCAGGAAAGGACGGCTGAGTCTGCAGTCTTGCGATGATGAAAGTTGGAAGGGCAGATGGTGTTGGGTGTGAAGGGGGAAAGATGGAAGAAAGGAAAAGAAGACGCGAGAGAAGCACGGGTAAGAAATAATGTGGCCCTGTGGGAAATGTGGGAAAGGGCGGCAGAAAAAAAAGTGAAAGGAGCGGTTCCTTGAAAGTTTGGGAAGGAACGTTTGGCTGGCCACTGGCCAAATTGAGGGAAGGAGGGGTCGTGAGGTGTCGATGTTGAGAACTGGGTGAGTAAAGCCCCACTGCACTTTCCCTCAACTCTCAAGCTGGTATCTCACCTCGAGAACTCAGCTACACAAGAGCTACACTCCACGCACGCCCAAAAACCCCCCAGGTACGCCCATTTTCCGAGGTGCCAGAAGGCAAAGGAACCACACTCGCGCTTTTACCACCAAAGCAACCCATAATGCAATTCTCTTAAGCCTATTTTAAGCTCCTATTACTTTTTTCCCTTCAAAATAGTTTTCCTTAGTTGTATTTCGCAGTCCGACTCAAAGAAGGATAATAAGTATCGAAGACGAAATATACCGTCTAATATACATCCTCAATAAGGCTAAAGGAGTTAGAAAAACGTCATATCGTCTTGGAGAATAGACGGAAAAGTGTATATCGAAGACAAAAGCCAATGCAAAAAGTACGGAATCTTTGTTTTCGAGTATCTTGAGGGGGTGTACTTGAAGGGCGTACCTGGGGAGTTTTTGGGCGTGCGTGGAGTGTACCTCCTACACAATGGCTCTTGCCAACGAACACCATCAAAGATCAATCTTCATAGGCCGACGAGATGTCGGCAAGTGCCCCACCACATTAACCGACCTCAGCTTCGGCGGTGCGCCCAGTTCTGCCAGATTATGCGTGAGTACCGCCCGATCATCGTGGCGATCCAGCGAGGCCGGATTCACGGTCGCCTCCGGGGCGCGAGGATACCGGCGATCCAGGTACTGCTGGCGGGTGTAGACAAACATGTCTGATAGCTTCATATATCTCAACTCCTTCAGCTGCGGAAGACACGATAGTTTCTGTCCTTGCCCGAACATCTTGATCCAGGCTGCCTCGTCGGTTTTCCAGGGATCCGTCATCTGACACCACTCAAAGTGCTGCAGTGTCTCTCGGTGAGCGAGCAGAATGGTGTTGATGTTGTGATTGAGGCTGTACGGGCTTATTCCCGGGCCCATTCGAAGTATCATGGTCAGTCCTCCGATGTCGAATCCGCTGTAGAGTCGGAGCTTCCGAAGACGCTTGGCAGGCTTGAGCCATGTGTAGAGTTGATGTGGCTCAATTCCTCGACAGCGAATATTGTCTTGGCTATAGATCGGGCCATCATCGACCAGCGTCAACTCCTCGAGGGTTGCGGGACAGGGAGGTATCTTACTCGCTGTTGAAATGGTGGAGAAATGTCTCATTGAAGATACGTCCATGTCAAGTGTCGTTAGGAACATGGCCACATCTTGTTTGTACTCAACGGTATAAGGCCCCAAATTCTCGCTTGCAGCAGGGACGACACCCATTGCGTAACGGAAAAGAAATGACGTTGAATCGGTTCCTCTTGCTGTGAGCCGGAGTGTCTGTAAGTTCGGAGAAAAGAAGATAGCGACCTTGAGAGCAATATTGCACATCTGTTCGAAAGTCCGGTCGTCCAGGAAGTACCGCAAATTTCCTACCGTATACTGCATTTGCCGTACCAATTGCAACAGGTGGCCCATATCAGGAAAACCCTTCATGTCTGGTACTTCCAGAACGTGTTCAAAGCTCCACATGAACGGCACTTCCAGTGCTAGTCTCTCCGTGTCCCATTCCCTGTGGTATAGCGGACGGTCCCCACAGTATTCGCCATCGCACAAGCATTCGTTTAATCCTTCCCCTTCATCGAGAAACTGGCATCTGGAGACAAATTGAGAGTCGATTCCCAGCCACTTGACATACGGGCGGGTTTGGGGATATAGAGCCAAACATTTGGCCAAATTGATAAGGCAATGTGGATCGGTGACGGAAATCTTTCGAAGTAGCTGCTTGCGCGCCACTGGAGATATGCGTTCTTTGGAAACCAGCGACAGATTGTATAATGCTCGGCGGGATTTGAGGTACGACTGCGAGTCGACGGGACTTGATGGATAGTAGACCTCAACAGGTAGGTTCCGATTATGGTAACTCTTGGCATGGGTTTTCTGAAGGTACTTCTTGGTCGGCTTGGGGTCGAGAGCTTTACATATTAGCTCTATGATCTCTGTAGGTAGCCTCTCGAAGTACGACTGGCCGATGGGCCATGGTGCTTCCATGGCTGTCTCTTCCATGGCGATGCGTTTCGGGTTATGATGAATGAAGAGGGGGCAGCGCTGGGCAGCGCGCTAGTCGAGGAGGATGCGGGAATCGCGGGAAACGAGACTTTGTTGGAGGTTGGAAAAGGCGACAACGAAAAGGGCTTGATTCTGAAGTTGTCTAACAGAAGAAGAGAAACGGGAACCAGGGCAGCCTGAACGCCCGGAGGAAGTGCCGGTGAATGGGAAGCCCAGTGCCATTCACTGGGCGCCCAGGGCATGTACTTCCGACAGACTTTGTTCAAGGTGCTCGGCCCGGGGCACTGGTGTAAACGCCTGTCGATGCTGAAAGATCGTGGGCAGCGAGGCTCGCTGAACCCAGGTAAGAGGACCGTCCTTTGTAGGCTGAAGGATTAGATGATTGATTGGGATAGCGGCAGGGGAAAGGACTGTACTGACTGTGGTGTTAACGGAAATGAGACAGAGGAAACCAAATGGGTGCTTGAGTCGGTGGTCGATTGGCTTGTTGAAAAGAAGAGTAAGAAGCGCAGAAGGCCCAGTTAAATACCCGGAAGAACGAAAACTCTGGTGGGGTAAGCGCGAGGTCTGGAGGTCTGAAATAGTAGAGACGAGACGGGAGGGCTGGTGAATAGCCCTGCACAGTGAACCTGGAGGGGAGTGGTAGTGAAGGGAACCACAAGTTCAAGGCACAGACCTCTCAATACAAACACCGATCAGATCGAAAAGTCGACAAAATATCAGTCGACGGTGAACCTTGGAGATTGGGGAATTGACTTTCGGATATATAAAGGCCAGGTATAGGCACAGTGTTGGAGGCTGGAAAAGGCGACAATGAAAAGGGCTTGATTCTGGTAGTGGTCACGGAAGAAGAGAAACAGAAACCAGGGCAGCCTAAATACCCAGGACACGAGTGACGGTGAATGGAAGCACAGTGAATGGGCGCCAAGGCACGGCCAGCGCCCGAGTCCGAACCTGGATGGGGAGAGCGTGTCCTCCTCACGGAGGTTTGTAACTGTGGTACTCATTAATACAAGAACACTCACCTCCGCGCTTTCGGGTCAGTATCTCACCTCAAGAAATCCCATGGGCATGTCCCCATAAGGCAAAGAATACCACACCATCAAAGCTCAATCGTTATACACCTGTCCGTCGGCAGATTTCCCACCACGTCAACCGACCTCAGTTTCGGCGGTGTTCCCAGCTCTGACAGATTGTGTGTGAGTATACTCCGGATGTTGATCTCCAGAAGCCTCGGATCAATGACAGCGTCGGGCACAGTTGGTGTGTGCGTAGCAGKTGTGGTGGGTAGCCCCATACTCATCGCCATAAAAAGTGGCATAACCGGTGGCTGAGGGGGTCTAACAGGGGCGCCCAAAGTTCCTCGATTAATATACTGTTGACGGGTGTAAACGAACGTGTCCGAGAGTTTCAAGTACGCCAACTCCATCAGGTGCGGAAGACACGTGAGTTTTTGATCTTCCCCGAACATTTTCTTCCACGCGGTCTCGTTGGTTCTTCTAGGGTTGACCATCTGACACCATTCAAAATGGCGGAGTGTTTTCTGGTGGTAAAGCAAGATAGTGTTGATGTTGTGTCCCAAAGGGCTACGATCATCACTGGCGAGCCCTTCGAGATCGAATCCGGTGTAAAGTCGAAATTTCCCAAGACGCTTCGCGGGTTTGAGCCATACTTGGAGAAAGTCCGGTTCGATTCCTCTACATCGGTCTTCGTTTTCGGGTCCTAAGCTGACCTGGCCATCGTCGACCACTGTGAGTTCCTCGATCGACTCAAGACAACGAGATGCGCGGCCGGCGAGAAGGTGTGGGCCGTAACAGACTCTCAGTACAGATAAGTCGATATTGAGCACGGTGAGAAACTCGGCGCAATTGTTTCCATGGCGGATAGAGAATGCGCCTAGGTTCGTAATCGGAAGAGGGATGAGACCAAGGGCGTAACGGAAGATATAGGGCGACGTGGCCGTACCCAGTGTTGCCGTAAGCCGGAGAGAGCGTAGGCGTGGAGAGAAGAAGATGATGAGTTTGAGCGCGAGATTGCACACTCGCTCAAAAGCGGCATCGCTCATCCAATGCCATGTGTCAGTCAACCTTACTTCCAATTCTTGCTGCATCTCGAGAATTTGACGCACATCTGGGAAGGTACGCATCTCAGGGTCTTTCAAAACTTCATTGAAGACTTCCCAGGACGTATACTCTGTGGTCCCTTCGGTCYCCCAGTTTACATGGTGCCTGTTACGCCGGTAACAACCTTCATCCTCGCCACCGCAATTGCAATCCTGCTCGGAGCAATTCGCGAAGAACACTTTGTTGATGCCCAGCCACTTGACATATTGACGATTGTGAGGATATATGGCCAAGCTTTTGACTAGTCCGAGAAGCGTATGTAAGTGTGTGATCCATATCTCGTCAAAGAGCCTGCGTTGTGCGACTTCACGGAGTCTTGTAGATACCAGACACAGAGTATGTAATGCTCGACGTGCTTGTAGGTACGACGTGGTGTCGACTGGGTTAGTCCCGTAGTTATAACGGTCAACCACCGGAGGCCTATGTCTAACCAGATACTTCGCGGCTGGTCTAGCTCTGAAGGATTCAAAGATATTTTCCAAGAGCTCTGCAGGCAGCCTCTCAATGTATGACCGGCGGATGGGCCACGGTGTTGTCCTGGTTGTATCTGACATTGCGGTGTGTGCCTTGGATGATCAAAACAATCATCACTGTGCTTGTGATAATTTGGTTTTGTGCTTAAGAGGACGAGCACTGAAGAACGATGAGTCCACGAATCTTGAAGGAGTAGTGGACGATGGCCGAGAACTAGAGGTGATAGCGTCTTATATGGTGTGATAATCTGAGCAACCACATCATCCAAGCCATAAAGAATGGAAACAATCCGAAAAGCAATACAATATTGTGGTATGAACGCGCAATAATTGCCTGGCGTGAAAAGATTGGTGTCGTCGTCGCTTGACGTTGCCGCTTGGCTGGCCAAACGCAACAGATGAATGGGAGATGCATCGCTAACAAAGCTGGGGCAAACCTTGCAGCGCAGACGATAGTGGGGTAGCTTCATCACACTACTAGAATTTTGGTGGTCTTAACGATGCCGCTGGGTCCTTCGACATGCGACCATACGAGTGCAGAAAAGAACACGCCCAAACACGATGATGCACAGGAAGAGAACGGCGGAACCTCGCGGTCGGGATCGATTGTCGATGGATAATTGGGGTGGGTTGGACGGCGGTGTTTGTTGTTGGGGAAAGGCAAGAATAACAACTGAAAAAGATAAAAATGCATGTTGAAGAGCGAAAGACGGACGTTGAAGAGAAAAATCTGGAAGTGGGCAGTCGACCAGGGACAGGAGGCAGTTGCCCTGTAGAGACGCGCTGAGGCAGGTGCGTGTGGGAACGACCTGGAGGTAATAAAAGCCAGCCAGCAGACATGAAGTAGGGTAGAAGAAAGTCTGTCAGTTGAGAACAAACAACTTGAAGGTTGGCGATTCGAACATTGAGTCGTCGCTTGACGTTGTCGCTTGGCCAAACCCCCAAAGCTGAATGAGTGATGCCACCCTACACAGTAACAAAGCTGCAGCGAAGTTTGCGGTGACAAAGATAGCGGGGTAACTTCAGCTCGCTGTCATTCCCGCCGGTCGTGGGCGGTGCCAGAACGCGGGGTGCTTGTCGCCAACTCGGCATGGAACAAGAAAGTGGATGAGGAACATGTCTGGAAGGGGGCAAAATGAAGAAACTTTGACGAGGGGAATTGTAAGAGAAGGAAGGAAAGTGAAAATGGAAAAGAGGGGAGGAAATTGATGGATGTGGGATTTTGTCAGCTGAAGCAACATGTTGAGGCAGGTGCAACCCACGGCCCGGGGCTCAAGCAGTGTAGTGCGGCAGTGTGGTGGGCCACTAACGCATCCCCGTACAAATTACAAGCGACCGTGTTAGTGCCCGCTACATGCATCCTGCAACACTGCCCGTGGGCTCCTGCCAACCCGACACCCCCGTTTCCCTCATCGCCGCCAGCTTCCACTTTCTTTCGAAGGTGGAAAATTCACGATGGTCACCTCACGTGCTTGTTTGGTCAATCATTCAACAGCAAAGTATGAGTGAGCTTCAGTCTTTCATTTGAACTTCAATCACGGCGTCTGGTTCATGTTGTCATCGCCTGTGGCCTGAACCTCTCACCCTCAGTCCAAGGGTTCTCAATTGCCGTCAGCTTCCAAAGTACCAACAATCAAGCAACCAGGAATGATGGATGTGTCTATTTCCGACATGCAATGTCCTTTATATGCAAACCATGATCCTTTCTATGCAGGACGAGACCTCCCAAGTCTATACAATTTTCGGATTACAGTAGGTACTCCGGTCAGGCTGACGCAGATATCCAGCACCGTGATCATCCAACCGGTCCATCTATCCCAAGCTTAACCCACTCATCATTCTATTACATCCATCTCCTCCTTCCTTCGCACTCGAAGCCCCCTCAATTGGCCTTCTTCCCAAACTTGACCCTAATCTCCTCCTCACTAAACCGCCTCGTATGCCTCCTCAAATACGCTGCCCTCTCCTCCAGCGTCATGTTCATCTGGAACTCGCCAATGGGCACCATGCACTTGGCCAGCGTCATGTAATCCTTCATGATCAACCTCACAGTAATCATGATGTAATCGATATTATGGAACACCAGCGCGTTGTTGGCCGCGTAGGTCTCCTTCCCCTTGAGGAAGGCCACCGGGTGCTCGCGCCAGTGGCGCAGAGGGTTGAGGTGGTGAGAGGTGTGGTAGCCGTCGTTGTAGCAGTGGCGGTTGCTCTGCTTTACGTTAGTGACCGTCCAAAAAGAGGGGAAAGAAAAAGGGGGAGGGAAGAAAGAACCTACAGCAACATCCACCAGCGTCACCGAACTCCTATAATCGCTCTCCGGCTCCTCATCATCAACAAAAGCATGCTGTCCCCAATTCCCCACCATCAACGCCACCCTCAGCACCATCAACGGAATCACCAGCGTCCAGAAGACCGCCTTCCCGCCTCCCGGCGCCAGCTTCCACATAGCCACCAGCATCGCATAACTACCATACTCCCAGAACGCCGCCTTAGCCGCCGTCCCCAGCCGCCCCTTGCGAACAAAATACAGCGGCAAATCCAACCACACCAAAAAGTAAAACCGGCCGACGTACTTCAAAAACTCGCTCAGCTCGTCCCGCTGGTACCGGATCGTAGAAGATAAATCATCCGGTCCGTTTCCCTCAACGTGATGGTGCTTGACGTGATGGTAGTAATACGAGTTCCAGGTGTGGCCCATCAATGGATCCAGCACGTAGGGAAAGACGGCGTCGAAAACCCTCGTCCATAACTTGTCTTTTGTCAAGATGCCCCGCATGTGAATGTGCTGGTGCATCATCAGCGTGTAAGTGCCCACGTACCAGCCGTTGAGCACGGCGTGGAGGATGGCGTGCGGCCAGGAGAAGCGGATGAAGAGGAGATAAAAGGCGGAGGGGACGGTGGTGGTGAGGTAGATGAGGAGGTGGGTAATCATTAGGATGTCGGTTGGTACGCGGATGAGGGAGGTGGCCCATTGCGTGTAAGCGTTCAGGAGGGAAGGGGGAAGCCACTTGAAGGATTGCAGGTCGGCGACGTCGAAGAAGTTGGTTATGGAGGGTTCGAAGGAAGGGGATGCGGGGTCGTTGAGGGCGGAGAGGTGGGAGATGGCTTCTGAGGTGCGGGTGGCTGGGAGGTCATGTTAGTGATGGCTTCATTTGAGAATGTGAGGACGACGAAGTCGACGATGAGGGTTGTTGGTCGGGTGAAAGATGGTTGGTCAACCACACCATCGGCCATCAACCGGCCGGCAGTTCCCGCTGCAAATGCCACCCCAACTGCCGGCCGCCAGCGGTCCAGAACTTCTGGACCCTGCCGTCTTGGCAGCGGATATGATGTCACACCCGAGACACAAACGCATCCGATAACGATAAGATCAGGGGTTAATCTAATCAATTCGTTGACCGTTGCCAGAACCGCGATGCGATGTGCGACGGATGACAGACATATGATGTTCGCCGCAAATGCGACTGCGACTGCGACTTCAAATAAGAAACACCGCGCTGGACAGACAAACACATACCTGAATTCTTCTGGCTAACTCCAGCATCCTTGTTTACACCGCCCTTCGCGCCATTCGTATTTGTATTCGTCCCTTTTGTCCCCGTCCCCGTCTTCTCCGTATCCGACGCCGACGCATATGCTGAATCCGGAACGCCCTTCTCCTTCGCTTTCAAAAGGTCGCTGTAATCAGTCGCCAACGTCTCCAAGACCACGCGGTCGGCCTTGGTGAGGTCGTGCGCGAAGACGATGTGTTCCATGGTTGGTCGCGATCGCTCGTTCTCGTTCTCGTTCTCGTTCTTGTCTTGGTTCGGCCCGGCGCTGGTGGTGTTGAGGAAGGAGGATGAGTTTCGGTTTGTGAGCGCGCAAAGCGCAAAGGGGAAGAAAGGCGCGCGGCGCGTTGTTGGTTTCTCGTTCAACGGTTGGGATTGCTCATGCGGCGTGGATGCAGGTTGGATGTGATGCGGAAGTCGAAAGGTCAAAAGCGTCCAGAGATCACTCAAGCAAAGGACGATGTAGCAATCAAGAAGGCCAAGGTTGGGTCCTTGAAGAAAAGGGGGAGGGGCAGAAGGGGGTAAACAAAACTACCCTGCAAGGTCCCTGGAGAAAAGGTCCGAAATGGGCGAAAAGCGAAAGGGGCCCCGGGAGTAAGACTGAAAAGGCGGGCAACGGTTTGAACGCGCGGTCAAAAATGTAAAACGTAAAACATCCGTCCGGCTACAAGTGTACAACGAAGCGACGAACCGAACCGACGAAACAAACGAACAACGAACGACGCGAAAAACATTCGTTGGATATCAGCCCCCCGTTCGCCAAACTCGTTGTTCGCCAAAGGCCCAAAATTTGTGGTTCATGTGGAGCCAGATTCATTGTTGCATCGGATAGCGCGGACTGGCTGGCTTCTGTCATCGGCGGCGAGATAGGGGAAGCTCATTGTTTACTTCGTGATAAAACTTAGGATGCATACATCGGATGCTGTTCTTCGCATGAGATATTAGCTGTCAACTTGTTGTACCTTGAAGAAATAACCTTTTCATGCCAGATTTTGGTGCCGGGGTTGCCTTTCTTCTGTTTGTCTCAGGGACCTCATCCGAGATCCGACCCCTGGCTGGCTTGGGAATGGCGCCGCGCGCCGCTAGTGTGGACCCTAACCCTGTCTGAGACTTATCTCGGGAGAAGTTCACTTACGATCATGTCTCGTTCACTCGAAACGAGTCCTTTCATGTTCTGAAGTCATTGTTGTATCCTTAGCTTGCTTGCGACTTTTAAATCACGAAAACCACCTTTTTTTCTCTTTCCCAACCGGCCCCGTCCGCCGAACCTTTTGCTCTCTGCTCAATCATCCGCTTCCACTATCGTCGACCAAGACATACATGGATGTTATGTTGTCCCATCCAAGCTCCAATGGATCCATCGCTCGATGACTGTTTCTTTCTTATCTCTTCTTCTCGGAAGCCTTAAGCCTTAACCCTAGCCACAACCACACTATTAACCACATCCGTAAACGGATGCACCACCGCACAGCACTCCAGCACCCCCAACAGTCTCTCCGTATTGACGTTCACCTCCGGGTACAAACAAGTCCTCAGTCCCCACGCGCTCCGCACCACCAGCAGCGCACCAGGCCTCATCGTCCTGACGACGTTCAAGAAAATCTCTTCCTTGTCTTCCTGTGACAGCCCGACTAGCGCCGCGATGTAGACGACGTCTGAGTCTTCGAGGCTGATTGACGGAGAACCGGCCTCGCCGCAGAGGAACTCCATTCCGTCGCCCAAGGGGCCCAAGGCAGCATTGAGTTGCGAGGATACGTCAATGGCGGTGGGCGACATGTCGATGTTGCAGATCGTGGGAATGGTGTCGTTGGGACCGGCAGTTTTGCGAATATCCTCGAGGAGACACCAGGAGGTCAGCGGGAGGGGACCGGAGCCGATGAAGGTTATTTTCTTGAGGGAGTCAGTATCGCTGGGAGGCATGGCCGCGCGGATGGCGGAGAGCTCGAGGCGCGCTAGGTCGACGTAGTTCTGGAAGTAGGGGAAGTCGACGTGCAGAGCCTTGAGAACGGTTTCGTGGCCTTGGTCGGCGAGCGCAAGAGTGCGCTGGGCCCAGTGGTTCTCCAGACAGCACTCGGCTTCAGAGCAGATGGTGCGCAGGGAGGGGAGCATTTGTGGAAGGCCGGGGAAGTCGAGAATCTGGAGATGTTAGACTAGTGTCAGTTTTTTTGAAGGTTTCAGAGTGCTTACCTGCTGGATAACGCTTGGGGGATGGATCTGGACGCATGTGTGAACGAGATTTCCCAGTAGGCGGTTGACCTCCTCTCCCGGTCGGTAGTTTGGTAGCTTCTTCAGTTGCTCGTGCGTATCGAGAATGCTCAAGGCAACCATTTGAGCCTCGGTGATCTTTGCGCTGCCCATGTTGTCTATTTTTTCGGCGAGGATATCGAGAGTTTGCGGGTTTGGGTCGGCGAGGTAGTGAACGGACTGGTTTCTTGGAGAACCAAGCCCGAGAACTGAGAGAAGGGCAGGCATTTTAAAGGAATCGAAGGCGGCGTCTCTGTGTGGTTCTACGGCTGCCTCGAGGCAATGAGTACGACGGCGTCGGTGAAAGGTCGATGAACCACGGCCAGCGAGGTTCTCGTTCCGTTTTGTACTGGCACGACGGCTATGGGACGATGCGCAAGGCTGAATTCGAGTCGTTCTGTTGACACCGCCTCGTATGCTGAGAAGGGATAGATGAGCGGTTTTAGGGCTGGATGGGATTAGATCGAAGCGTGAAGGGCATCGAAAAGTCGTCAGGGTCCCCTCCAGCCCAGAGAGGGGATGCGGCTCAGTAAAGTAGGGGACCAAACGGTCGGACAGATGGACCAAGTGGAAATCATCTGCAATTCATTGGGTTAGCACGACGATGGAAATGGCACCCCAATTGGGGAAAGAGGATACTCTGGATACCTACTTTGCGGTTGCCCACAGGTTAAACTCCGAAGCGATGAAAGGGAGTGGACATTCTGACAAGGGCGCACATTGACAGCCGCCAATGTCGAGGGTGCGAGAACCTTGATGGCCGTGGAAATGTTACCCAACCTGTCAGTAGCCTTCAGCCTTCCGTTGCGCACGACTCCATGGTTTGAAGACACAATTGGTGCCTGACCAATTCGAGTTTCCTATTGGAGACTTGGGTTGTTCCATTGTGCCGACGTTGAGCCACTTTCAAGAGTCAGATCAGCATTCAGCATCCGTCAAAGTGGAATTGTTGCAGCGTTCTCTCCACGTCGCATCCGCATCGAGCGCGTGTGAGATTGAGCGTATTACAGTTGTAACTAAATATGTATATAGCATGGAGTTGTGTCAGATTAATTGATAATCAAAAAGTGGACAATCATCTCTTAATTGACAGGATGCGAACAAGTTGCGACGTGGAAAGAATTTGTTTCGGGAGGAAGGAAAGAGCGACGAGTCAGGGAGAATTGGCCATCAAGGTCCTCAAAGTGAGGGCACGGGAGGGAAAAACGCAAGGGCCCCACATCCGCACCTTCCTTTCAAAATTGGACAAGCTGATTGGTTTGTGGGGTTTTCGTGGGGTTACCGCCTGCCAAGCCATCTTATCAGATTGTCGCAATCTGAGGCCACTGCTGGGCCATCAGGGTTCTCATTTGCCGCCGTTTGTCCTCTCCTTCTCTCTCCTTGGCCATCACTCTGCGACACTTCGAGTACGACAAGACGAAACATTGCACGAGGCGCCATAAGCGAGACATCTTGACCGACAATTGTTCTTTTCCATGGTTACACCTGCTGCCTTTATGTCTTGAAGGTTATCTGTGCTACTCGGAGCTGCCTTGGCCGCCTCTCCTGGTATCGAATCATGTTCTTTCAGTGGAAGACAAGAGTTACCAAAATGCCAAAGTGGAAAGGCATTATTGGATCCCACAGGAGCTGATCTAGCTGATCTCCATTGCACGACAGCTCATTGTATTCCACTATCCGAACCGAGATCGAGACCCGCGACACCCGCAGGACCCGGAAGGGGATGAGGTCAATGAGAGTTCTCGAGAGGAGGTAGCTAGTATCCAATCTCAAGTCTTGACAGTGATCAGAATCACCCGGGAAGACCGCCTCATCGTCCGATCCAAATATCCAGGGACCATGTTGATAAAAGGGGGCTATTAACCACCTCACCTTTTACAGTCAGAGGGAAGCGATGGTTCCCCCTTGGCCCTCAAGGTTCTCAAATACTGCGGCAACTGTTATCAGTGTCTTGCGTCACCGGATAATTTCCTTCCCGCCTCTCCTGTCCCGTATCTTGTCTGAGGCGGTTTTCGTCTGAACTACCTAGAGTCCGTTCAAGTACCTTCACTTGGCCCTTCACTTCACCCAACATACACCGTCCTTCCATTCCGTTCTGGCGCACTCCTTTGCTCTCGGTTTTTGTTTTTCTATCACCGAAATACCCACCGCCTTTGCGCGCAACTACTTCTCCCTCTGCTTTTTCAAACCCGCGCTTGTTTCTCTCCTTTCCCTCATACAACTTCCGCAACAGCAATCGTGCAATCAGTCAAGCACATCGGTAAACAAGAGCCAACGGGCTTGCGCGCACTTCCACTCCAACAAGATCTTTGATCTTCTCACACCAACCTGACACCATTCTCACCGAGCGCGCGCTGTTGATCGCATTAACGAGGGCGACATCATGGCTCAGATCGGCGAACTTCTGGGTTTTGCGCCCTTCAGCTTCGCTCCGGTGAATTCATCTGCTCTTCTCAGCGACCAAAATGGTGCGTCTGCATTCTTCCCCTCTAGCTATCCATCCTCTCCCCTCTCACCTCCATTTCGTACCCCGTTTGCACATCATCACAGAGGTACCGACAAACTACAAATATAGCGCGCCTTTATATACCTTACTAACATCAACGCCCGAATTTTTAGCTGGCTCCAATCGGCCTTTCTTTTGCGATACTGTCGACTTGGGTGGCTTGTACGCTGCGATCCATGTAGTCGTTCTGCCGCCGTCGCCCCAGGCCTCACTCTCTGTTGGTAGCACCCCGAATGGCTCCTCCAAGGACTCCTACAACGGCCACAACGGTACCAACGGTCATACCCAGGATGTGAACGGGCGTCCGAGTACACCCACACAGCTGGACATGTTCCTCCTAAACCTCATCAGCGCTGGCGTGGAGGAGCCGCGTCTTTCCGATTTCGACATTTCCCTTTTCACCCTCATCTTTCCAAAGTCCGAAGGCTACGCGATCCGATCGAACCTCCTGGAGCACCGCTTGCAGGACTGCCCGATCCCTATTGCTCGCATCGATGACCGCTTGATCGCTCGAAAGTTTCATGGCATTTTTTGGGCAAGAAAACTGACCGCTGCCGGCCCCAGCGCTAATCTCTGCCTTCTCGCCGAGCACGCTGCCGTCGTCCAGTGGCGCGATGTTTCGAGTACCCTTTCCATTCAGGAGCTGCAGCAGCGCCTTATCAGCATCACCCAGGAATTGCACTGTAGGCTTCATAATGTCCCTTGCTTGCTACCCAATCCCCCCATTATGGAAAGAACGGTGGCTCTCATCAGGGGTCGCCCAAATGTGATGACAGGCGGTCCGGTTTATGCAGCTGCCAAAGCACTGGGCCTCAAACTGGTCATCATCGACGAAGCGGGACATTGGCTTGAAGCCAACACGATCGAGAATCGCAGGCTTCGCAAGGCATTCCTCAGGACGGACATGACGGAAGACGAAGGGGTGGCCGACCGCATCGTGCAGTCAATTAAGAGATACGGCATGCCGGTGGATGGTGTCTTCACGTTGTCCGATAACTTCTTTGTCACCGTCGCCAAGGTGGCTGAGAAACTCGGTCTTCCTTGCGGCCCTGTTTCGGCGTTTGAGACAGCGGTGGACAAGTACAAGTCACGTATGCTGCAGGACTCCCCCGGTCATACGGCCCGGGTGACGAGCGTCGAAGAGCTCGACACCCTCCTTTCTGCGCCAACGGATGGCTCCCAGCCTTTCTTCACGCCTACGTTTCCCATGATCGTGAAGCCCACCAAGGGCTGGTCGTCTGAGTGTGTGTCCAAGGTCACCAAGCTCAGCGACCTCACCACCGCTGTCAAGAAGGCGACCGCGCGTCATGCCTCCGCGGCGGTTATCGAGCCATTTTATGACGGCCCCGAGATCGACGTCAATTTCGTTCTCCTTGACGGCGAAATTCTCTTTTACGAGATTGCGGATGAGCCCCCCTGCGAGGCCGATGCCTCAGACGCCACCGTCGACGACACCTTCTCGCCAGTGGCCCTTACCATGCCATCCGCCCTGCCTGCCGACGAACAAGAGATCGTCAAGGAAACTCTGCACAAGATCCTATTGAAGATGGGTTTCCACACCGGCATCTACCACCTCGAGGCCAGAATGGTCAACTCCAAGTACGAATACCGCTCCATCGCCCCCGGCATCATCGACCTCGTCCCTCGCGCCGACCCGAAAGACCTGCCCATAGCGGGAAAGCCCGAATGCAAACTAATCGAGATCAACGCCCGTCCCCCCGGCTACCGCGTCTCCGTCCCCTCGCGCCACACCTACGGCGTCGATTACTTCGCCGTGCGCATGCTCGCCGCCCTGGGCGACAAGGAACGCCTGCGCGCCGTCTCCGTGCCCTTCTCTCACCACGCTTCCGACGACGACAACCACAACCGCACCCCCGGCGCGCAATACTGGTCTCGCCTCGTCTACATCCCGGTCCCGAAGGACGGCGTCTTGAAGTGGAGAGAAGAGCAGCCCCGGAAGCCGAATGTGCGTGGTGTGCACATTAGCCCGTCCGAAGACCTGAAGTTGCGCCGTCCGGATCTGGCGGAGCATATTGTGCTGGCTGTTGATTATTACCGGGATGGAGACTGGGTTAACACGTTTACTGACGGCGCGAGAACGTATCTGGGGCATGTCCTGGTTAAGAGCACCGTTAGCCGGAAGGAGGCTATTGAGGTTGGTAATCAGGTGCTCAAGGCCTACGAGGTCGATATTGAGGGGGTGTTCGACGATTGAGTGAGCGACTGTGAGGGTTTTGAGGGTCACCTACCTTGCTTTGGCATGGTGGTCTTTTGAAAGGTCCGGTCCGGTCCGGCTGGAACAACCTCAGGAGAGGTATACCAGGGAGTGGCATCCCTTGATTATCTGTGATTGAGCGTTCTGCTCTCGAACCTCAGTACCTAGGGAGTGGCTTCCCTTGGATTTGGCTTCCTTTGAGAGTACAACTGGGGTCTGAGCCTCACTTTGGCAAGGGGGTCTCAGCTCTGTCTTCAAATAGGGAGTGGCATCCCCGAATTCATTTCCACATCTTCTTGCTTAGCGCGTCTACGTTTCGGCTGGTAGTTCCAGGCGTCTGTCTTGAGCGTTGGCCTTATCTTGCTTCCCTTTTGCTTGTTGTACGTATGTTTCTTCTAACCTGCTTTACGGTTAGTCTTTTCTCTTTCTCTCTCGGTATTTCGGAGGACATTATGGCATCGGATCGGCGTTGAAGACAGGGAAGCTCAGTCGCCTCATAGTTGAGGTTGATTAGGGCGAGGATAGGACTGGAGTTACTGGGCAGGGCGGACATACTAGGTAAATGATACCTTAGATTTCCTTCATTGCAAAAGAGAGATCTATTCAATATCCCTTTCGTTACAGACCTTTGTGTGATATCCTGCTTTATCATTCCCGGTAACTATCAAACAGATCTGAGTAGAAAAACATCGGCTGATCCCGTCACTCATTGACCACTAACTCACTCGTCAGCAACCCGAATCACAACCTTGCCAACATGCTTCCCCTCCCACAAATACTCCAACGCCTCCTCAACCGCGTTTTTGTCAAACCCAAAAACCCTATCAACAACCGGGCTTAAATCCATCTTCCTCTCCTCCAAGAACTGGTTCAGCGCCACCATCTCGCTCCTCGTCCCGCACAAAATCCCTTCCAGACTCGCCCTCTTCCCAACCAACCCCATCAGCACACCAGGATTCCAATCCCCTCCCAACCCCCCCAAAAACCCCACCAGCGCCACCCTCCCATCCCCAAACTTTGACAAACTCGCAATATCACCAGGGATGCTCGCCGGACCGGTATTGTTCACAACGACATCCACGCCCCTTCCCCCCGTCAGCTTTTGCACCGCAGCTGCCTGGTCGGGATGCGAGCGGTAATTGTACCCCTTGATCACCCCCTTTGGCCCCAACGATTGGACGCGGGCGAGTTTATCCGGGGAAGAGGAGGATATGATGGGCGTGAGGTTGGACTTAGGGACGGCGAGAGCGAGGAGGAGAGAGAAGAGGGAGACGCCGCCTGTTCCTTGTAGCAAGACCGAGGCTGACTTGCGGTTTTGAAGGAGGGGGAGGCGGAGGGAGTTGAAGGCTGTTAGGCCGGCGCCGGGGAGGGTGGAGGCCTTGTTGTTTTGGTGTTAGCTAGCTAGGTATGGTCGGTCGGTCGGTTGGGGTGAAGGCAAAAGGGACGAGGGGGGAGGGGGAAAGGGTAATAACGACTCAACGAGGAAGGGTAAGCAGCGGATAGGTACTCACCTCGTCGAAGCCAAGATACTCCGGAAACGGGACAACACTTCTTTCGTCGAGGACAGCATACTCCCTCAAGACACCATCCACCTCGGCACCCAAACTCTTGGTCAAACTTTGCACTTTGTCCTCCTCCTCCTCCTCCTCCTCCTCCTCCTCCTCCTCCTCCTCTCCCTCTCCAGCTTCGTCTCTACCATCAACTTTGTCACTAGCAGTAGCAATAGCAGGGCCAGGCCACTCCCCAAACCCCGCCCCAACCATCGTAACAACTCTCTGCCCCACATCCACAGCCTTGACTCTATTACCCACGGCCATCACAACCCCGGCCGCATCCGAACAAGGCACCCCTCCCTCCAGAGCACCTGCTTGGTTGACGTAGGTACCATTGAGGATTGCCGCGTCGCGGTAGTTGAGGGAGACGGAGATGATTCTTAGGAGGACTTGGTGAGGGCCGAGGGACGCGGGAGGAGGAAGGGGGAGGGTACGGGGTTGGAGGGAAAAGGAAGAGGAGGAAGGGGAGGAAGGGGAGGAAGGAGGGCGGTGGTAGGATGTGTATGTTGAGGGGAGAGAACGGGGGACGGCTGTGGTTGTGGACATTGTGGCTTGGTTTGAACAACGGGATTGAGGGAGAAATGTTAGTAGGGAGGTACCTGGTATAGGCGATTCGCTGGTTGTAGAGGCAGATGGAGATGGAGATGAGTGTAAACGTTGTGTTGTTGCAGATGTTTTGGCCTTCAAAACGCCGATGATAAAAGATGGGCACAAAGAGGGCTTTTATCCCTTGCTGCAAGTTCGGCGTTTTCTGAAGTAAGACTGTAAGAGTAAATCCCTCGGGAGCTCGGAACCCTTCGGATCATCATGAAATCGGGCCGTAGTGTTGATCAGGTGCGCTGATGTGCCTCACTGCCTTCCTTCTCAAATGACCCAATCGATACCACACCCGACTCCGTGTCCAGCATATCAATGTCTGTTGCCTGCATGGAAAGCCCTTCGAATGGCCGCTGTATTCGCAATCCCGGCGGAATGTTGTAAAGTCCGTGATTTCTAAGCACCACACGCAAAACCTCGGACTTATAGTAAGAGCAAGTAGCTCTCGCGTAACACGGAACGCGGCGGGTCAGCGAGAGCGACGAAGGCACCAATGATGTTGCATCTTCCCTCCCGAATCTTGAGCGTGCTCGGCCGTAAGCCATAACTCCGGAATCGCATACAAAAATGGCTTGCTGGATTGGTTTTGCATGGTCGGGTCTGGTGTAGTTGGGACTTGATCGTATAGAGGGGGTCAGTAATATTGAGGAGGGGCTATTTGTCAACAACCAGCTGTTATCGTGCTTGATGAGACGCAGATGAACGTGAAATCTGAAGATCCAATTAGTGGGTGTTGTTGACAAAGAAAATATGTTTATGTTCGCAACAGGTCTATTTGTATCTCTATTGTATGCCCTGTGAACTTCGTTAGCAATCCCTTAGCAAAAGAGGATGCACGTTTGATGGATTCCAGATGAACATACCTTTAAACTCCATCTATAGTCTACCAGGGGCACCGTATCCAAGGCCCCCATTCTAATCCGTCTATCCCAACCATATCTATCCTTCTATCCCCGTCTATGGGTATCTCCCTTCACACCTCCCTCCTCCAAATCCCGCATCCCTCCCTCCTTTCCACACCTCTCCGCCTTCCATCTAAAGATTACTCTTCAACATAACAAACATACTATCACACCTCGCCAGTTCCACCTCCCCTCCCTCCCCATCCTCTACCAAAACCGCCGCCTCCGTCCAATGCTTGCGTCCCTCAACCTTGGTAATCCTGGCCCTAACCATGATGGTGCACGGCGTCCTGACAGGCTTGACGAAGGTGGTGTTGAGGTAAGCCGTCATGAGTGGGATATCCTTCATCCTCTTCTGCTTCTTGTTCTGCGTGAACAGCTGGCCCTGCACCTCGTCCATGATGGTCATGACGATGCCGCCGTGGCAGACGCCGGGCCAGCCGTTGAGTTGGGAGCCGAGGGTGAGGAAGGAGAGCATTTCCGTGATTAACCCCTGGGTAGGATCTTCTGGTGAGGAGGAAGAAGAAGAGGTAGACTGCTGGGGCTGCTGGATGATGGTGATGTAGGCGGATATCGCATCTTGGCTGTTGAGGGTTTGCGAAATCAAAGTGTCGCCGTGGCCGGGCTTGGGTCGGCGGCTGTCGGATTGGTTGATGATGAGGTGTGGTTGAGACAGGTGCTTGGCGACCCAGGGGATGGAGCGGAAGTGGTCGATTTCCATTTGTTCTGTTTTGGCGGTGGTCGAGAAGGACTTCTTTGACCATGACTTGGAAGAAGTCATGGTGGCGGTGGAGGACGACTCGGTTTGAGGTCTCATGGTGTTAACGGCAGCAGTGTGTTGGGCCCGGATCCAGTTCGTGTTGGCTGGGATGAAGCTAGAAAGTGAGAGAATGGGGTTTCCAGAGTCAGCGATGGTGTTTGCGATTCAGTCGTTTGCGTAGAGATTTCGTTGTCATGAGTGAGTGTTCAAGTGTTGTTGTCGACTGTCTCCGACTCTCCGTTATCCATGACCACAGGCCCGCTGTTGTTGTCATTGCGGTGGGTCTGGGATTGTGAAGGGTTGCCGCATGCCGAGGTTCCTCTGAGATTGGATAATTGCATTTGATGGCGATATCCACTGGACGGACTTGGTTCCTCGTGCCATAATGTGACATTTTCATTTGCTCGTCGCAATGCTAAAAGACTTACTTTGTCGACTTGGTGATGGTGTTGCTTCTGATGGGAAAAGCACATGCGCCACTGGTTATGCACCGTCTCATGGTTTGCATCCGTCCGATGTTGACAGTCTGTCTGAGCGCAGCGGTCATTGCAGAAGACATCTGCGCGGCAGTTAGGTGGTTAGCGCTGTTAATTGAGGCTCTTATTTAAGGCCCTTTTAGCGAGCAGCACTATCAGGGTCTCTCACCGTGAGCAGAGTAAAGGGTCGGGTCTAATGACGTCGTATCGCCTAACAAAATCGTCCTTCGCTAGACAGAATCTAAAAAAATACAAAAGACGCATTTCTCAAAAATCCCGTCCAGGAATTCTTTAACGTCGCAGTATTCTCCGACACGGCGGTTCGGCCTAGTTGATCTCCCGATGGATGCTCTTTTGACGCACCCTGTCGCTTGGCTTCGGCTCATGTCGCTGTCCTTCATCCACCGCCGGCAGCGATATCCTCGCTTAGGCCAGGTACCCGCTTTGTGCATTGAGACGGCATCCGGTTGGTTAGACCGTGTGCTGTATTGGAGCATTTCGATGATCCATTTGATCTTTGGTACTTGAAGAGTCAGTGAGTTCTCGAACCATCATCGAAGACGCTCATCATCCGGGCGGTCCGGATAGTTAAAAAGGGCGGTCGATGTTGTGCCTCGGCATTGTTGTCTTTGTCGCATCGAACTTGTTAAGGGCCAACGGAATTGGCGAATTGGCGAGTTTTCAAGGTACACTGGTTAACGCTGGCCCGCCTAAATGCCGCCGGCAGTCATCGGCAGCGATAAGATAAGCCAACCCCTGAAACCTTCCAGCCTTCCAACTCGCCCAGCATCCCCTGCCCTTCGCTCAACACCACCAACAAAAAAAGTTACCTCGGCATCTTTGACATTTTCTAATCTCGAAATCGAAAAAATTCCCCAACGTTGCACGCAAGCGTCCGCCGCGCAATCGGAACTCGCCAATCGTACGCTACCGAACCATTGCGCGAATCGAATCAACCCCCGTTTGTCAAACTTTCCGAGTTCCGACAGACAACAAGCAAACGACGGAAGACCCGAAACGCAACCGATCGATCGTCTCAACAAAAAAAACTTTCGAGAACGACGGGAGGCCTGAACACGCTGAACGAGACCTGAAAAGACCCACCCCACCGAACAACACTTGGTAAACTGGGTTCCGCCCGCCCCGTCGCCCCGTCCAGATCGGAGATAACCAATACCCAATACCGCGATCACGCTAGATAGTTTACCTAGAGAAAAAGATAATAAATACAATATGATGTCCACTGCCGCCGCCGTTGGATCCGTCGCAAAGTGTGGAAGTTCCGCTCTCTTTTGCTTCCTTCGGTCCTCCGCTCTTTGGATCGTCGTCCTTGTTGTTCTTGTGTTTGGTGGTTTGCGACGGCTTTTCGGTGTCCGTCCTCCACTTCCTCTTCCCTCCGGTCCTCCCGCGTACCGACCTCCTCCATACCGGCGTCGATCTCCTCCACCGACCACTACCCCGTCCGGCCCCCCTTCCGGCTCCCCTCCGCCGACCTCTTCCCCGACCGACTCCGGCTCCGGCCCCGAATAAACAACTCCCTCCCCCTTTCCCCCGAAGTTCACCGATTCCCTCCGGGACGAACAACCGCAAAAAATGGCAGTCGGAACCCTCTCCCTCTTCTACCCCGTCATCCTCCCTCTCTCGACAGCCGGCCTCCTCTATGGCGTCCACCGCTTGATGTACGTCGACTGGGCGGCCTGGGCCACCGATTTCTTTACCGGCCCGGGGAGCGTCAGTCGCATTTTGTTGGTGGTTTATATGGGCTTGAGCTGGAAGAATTTCCCTTTTATGTGGCATGTGAGTATTGCCCGTCTTCCCGGTTGTTGGTTGATGCATGTGTTTGGGCTGGCTGGCGGTTGGCGGTTGAGGTTTGCTTGGTGCTTGGTTTGGAGCTGGGATTCCGTTGGTGGTTGGATGGTTGGATGGGAGCGTGAAGAGGGTGAAGGGAAGAAGGGCTGGAGAGACGAAGGGCGAGAGAGCACCGGCCAGAGGCAGCTGGGCGGATGGATAGTTGCCCTGGTCGGGGTGGCTTGCGAGACTGGTGGTATGGCTTGGGGTGGTAGCGTGCGGTGCTTTGCGGCGCCGTGCTGTGCTGTGCTGCGCTGCTTCTCTTTGCTATACCATTCCTTTGTGGCCTCGCCTTTTCTGCGCCATCTGGTCTGGTCTGGCCTGGCTTGGTCCAATGATCCGATCCGGGCTGCTTTGGCGCTGTCTCTGCCTCCTCCTCTTCTCCCATCTTCTTCTCCCGCTCCCGGTCCGGTGTCTGCCCTGGGCCCCTCTCTGCTTCTGCTGCCACGGCCGTCTTCCTTCCTCTTCATCCCTTCACCTCCCCGTTCCAGATCCCTGTTTTCATCCAAATACTAACCCCCTCGTCCTCACAGATCCGCGTCTTCCACGCCTTCCTCCTGCACCTCCTCCGCCGCCCGCCCACCCCCCTCCGCCCCAACTCCCTCTTCCACCCCTCCATAACCACCTCCTACACCTCCCCCCTCGAAACCGATTACAACCTTCACAAGTCCAACTCGACTTACTTCGCCGATCTCGACGTCTCCCGCTCCCACTTGGTCACCCACCTCTTGGGTCCCGCCATGTCCGTAGTCGGTGACAATGCCAAGAACAAGCTCGTTCTTGACCCCAACGGAAACGTCGTGAAAGGTGGTTTTGGTATCGGACTGGGCGCTGTGTTCTGTTCGTTTAGACGCGAGATCCCGCCTATGAAGGGGTACGAGATGTGGAGTCGGATTTTGTCTTGGGATCGTAAGTGGTTGTATATCGTAACCCATTACGTCGTCAAGGGCAAGGTGAAGCCTACTAGCTGGGATGGCAGGAAGTTTGGTCCTACGCGCCCCAAGATGGTCAGGACTGAGGATGGAAAGGAGGTCGAGGAGAAGGACTTCTCCAAGTACGTCTACGCCACCGCCATCAGCAAGTACGTCTTCAAGCTCGGCCGCTTCACTGTCCACCCTTCCATCGTCATCGAGGCCAACGGCTTGCTTCCTGAGCGTCCTGGTGAGGGATGGCGTGGCGGCGAGACCGGCACCGGCACCCCCGAGGACCTTGGCGAGATTGATGAGAACAGCGAGTGGGACTGGAAGCGTGTCGAGTACGAGCGCAGAAAGGGCATGGAGTATGCCCAGCACTTTGCTGCCTTGGATGGCGTCAACTCCCTGTTTGACGGCGGCGAAGATGGTGCCATTGGCAAGTTCCATCTTGGTTAGACGAAGACAGAAAGAAAAGAAGCAAACCAGCACGGAGAGAACAATGTTCTGGAGACTATAGACACAGGGGCAATGCATGGCACGGATAGACGGCAAAAAAAACAGCATTTGGAGCGAATTATGTTGAATTACTACTACTACTAGACTTTTTAGGGACGGCTCCGGGTCGCCTCTAGATATGTTGATACCCCCGGATATAGGAAGTTGGTGCTGTGTGTACAATCATGCGCGCACAAACGCAAAAGTGCAGCCGGTTCTCTCAAGTCCACCGAGTAGACGGGAACCTGTCATCCAGATCCTTATCATCCACTCTGCTGCTGCCAACCACATCCTCACACTCAAAACATCATGAAGCACGCGGCCAACGCACCGACACCTGCCATGACAATGACACCAGCCCCTGATCGTGCCGTTGAAGCACCGCTGCTCTCCCCAGCGGAAGCTGGTGCTTGACTGGGGTTGGAGTGAGGGACGTAAAAGGCAACGGGCCTGGTAACTGTACTGATGGGTGTGTTTATGGGCTCCCACACGGAGGACCAAATAGTCTCAGTCGTGTAGCCTGATGAGTACGAGTCTGACGGAGCACTGATGACGACAACTGGAGCCGATGACGGCATGGGGACCTGAACTGTGTTCATGCCAGGCGTGAGGTTCGAGATTGTGGTCATTGGAGTGCCAGTTGGGGCTGGAGTGGTGCTCGTGCTGGACGTGACGGTAGACGTTGTGATGGGCGTGGCGGTAACCGTTGAGATGGTCTCAGAAACGACTACTACCACGTCGCTTGTGGCGGTAGAGGTCTCAGAAGAGGGCGCGACAACAGAGGTGATAACAATGACAGACTGGACCAAAACCTCCTCGGTGGTGGTTGAAACAGTGGCATACGTCATTGTCTTTGTCTTGGTCCCCGTCATCGTTGTCGTGGTATCTGAGCGAGGATCAATCTCATGAATGGCCGTCTCAGGCCTCTCGGCGCGGAACGTCACGGGTCCAAGGTCATCTATGTCGGAATTGTCAGATTGGGCTGGTCACGGATGAGAGTGAGGATGTTTGAACTTACCCCATGGATTGGGAGTTGCCATGGCACGCGCTTGGAGCGTCACAGGACTAGCATCGGCCTTGGTTGAAGAAGCTGGAACACATGTCCCTGGTCAGAGAGACATCGAGTGAGAGCGCCATTCTTGCACTGACCTTTGATGCTAAAGTCGGGATCTTTGGCATGATTGTCATCTGGCTTGTCGGCGACGGTCAGGCCAGCCAGGACCAGGACCAAGGGTGAGAAGACTGCAGTGGGATGCATGGTGACTCGGAGCAAGTAAAGATGATATCCAAAGAATGAGGGAATGAATGAATGGTTGGGTTGACAGCAAGAGAGTGTTGGGCGAACAAGAGAAGCAAAAGTGAAGAGTGCTGATGATGGAGAAGAAAAATGGATGAAGTGTCTGGGGGGGACAGGCCTCTATTTGAATCCCAAGGATGCTCTCAGTTCTCGTCTCCTACCTGTGTACCTGTTCGTTTCATCCTTCAGCACTTGCACGGTTCAGTGGTGTTGTGGCTTCCATGTTGTGAATGCGAAGACAGTTGCGGGTCAGATCATGTCTTGTGTATGGCAGTTGCGGTCATGATATTGGTTGACCGATCACAGACAGCAGCCCGAGGAGGTCATGCAACGAAGCAAGAATGGCCTACGCAAGCCGGATGTGACAGGACTCACTCTCCGTCACTGACAATTCCCACAACCTGGCTAGTTTCGAGTATGGGAAGAACAAGCCCATCCAGATGTTTTCGAGGTGTTGTTCAGTCGCTCCTTGCCCCATTCAATGATGGGTATTTGCTTGGAAAGGTGCAGAGCAGTTCTGGCGTCTTGCCCTTGGCCGAAAGAGCTCATCGGAAGGGCTTTTCCGGTCCCGTCGGGCATCAGGGTTCTCCCGAGTGGAGCACGATTACCGATGTGGAAGTTGCGCTGAGTTGATACCTGAACAAGAGATCGGAGTGGCAGGCGTGGCTGCTCCTAAGAGCGACTTTGTTCGCTTCGTCTCACTGAGCTAATGATGGAGCGGGCTCAACGCTCAAGTGTCTCGAAGGTGCCTGCTTGATCTTGACGGAAKGTGTCGTATCATCATGATGGGCATGCTGGTGGAGAATGGAAAGAACGAAACGCAGGAATTCATCTCCTCGTCTGGCAACCGACTCGAGAGAGGAACGCTTCAAGTTGACACAGATGTGACGATTTGACACACAGAAGTAAGAACGTAACGAGTGTCACAAAGGCCGTATTTTCACTGAAGATCGACAGGGCCTAAAGAAGGCACCAGACGAGATTGACCGGAAACTGAACCGCGATGGCAACGCTCTCGTCTACAGCAATCCACAATTTCCAACCAAGCATCAGGCGTGGGCCAACTCCTAAGCAACAGGTTCCCGTCTTCTTTCCCCTCCCGACTGTGGATCTTCTCCGGTGCCAAGATACTCACCAGATGTCCAGGTAGAGGAAGGAGCTCCAGAAGAAGGAGCTGTAGAAGGAAAGAGCACTCAAGTTTCTCCAGCCACTGCCCTTTTCTCACCGCAGCTCGCAAGTTCGCGTTCTGCGTGGTTTGATGTTTCCGTCCCCTGAGTTTGGTTTCCCCAACTTGAACCTCGAATCCAGGCAGGCAATGACAGCTCGGTGAATGTGACTCAGCTCATCCCACCTCGCGCTAATCGGGCCTGTCCTTCCATTGTATCCAAGATCTCTGCCTGCCCGGACACTCCGAGACCACGGAGCTCGGTATGATTGCACTTGCAAGTGTCAGGCGAAGCTCAGTCAAGCTGACCCAGTTGCTCTTCTCTATCGTGTTGCCGCCGGGACCTGAACAGAATGAATGCACCTCCAGTAGATCAGCAAGAAGCAGGCCACGGAGGAGCAACCATACAGCACTGACACCAGCCAGAGGTACCCTCATCGCCACTTGCAAGTGCACTCAGACCAAGAATCCGGGCCGTTAGGTCCGGTCCGGTCTGCTCCTCCTACCTGGCCGGATGTCGGCCGCAGTCATGGAAGGAAGGAACTCAGCCGCCGTGCTGTCGCCAAGGCAGACTGGCCGCCTTCCGGGGAAATATGTTGCAAGAACCGGACATCCTCAAGGCTCACGTGAGCCTTCCATTCTATGGTCGGTCTTCCAACGGGTCGATGCTTTCATGGCAGATGTTTGCGTCCTTCCCTGTGTCGCCAGCTTCCCTTGCCTCCCTTGCCTCCCTTGCGCGAATGGGGCCGATATCCCGGGCAAGGGATGACATCGGATCTTCGGAAGGGAAGCTGTTGGGCCACTCACTTCCACGTTCCTTTCCAGTGTCCAGTGTCCATGGCCTCATACCCGGATGTAATGTCCCGTTGACTGTAAACCACACACCAGACCGTGGGAAGGACAGAATAGATGGATGCCATCATGTTCCCCCCCGGCCATGACTTCCTGGTCGTATATGCAGTTGGCCTGCTCTTCAACCGAAAGTAAGGAGGAAACCGCATTCATAAGGGAGCCCTTCTGCCTCCGAAAGGAACGACTGTACTTCGAGTATCAGTTACAACCGGTACATAATGCCACTATCGACACGCATGAGTGTGGTTCACCCCGCGTCGTGATGTCTACACCGGGTTGACAGCCGTTTGCGCTTGTCAACTTCCACGAGACCACGCTACTTACCGGCAGATGATGTCGAGTGTTTGTTGATTCTGTTTGCCCAACAAGCGATGCAAGCGACACAAGCGCGTCCCTCCCAGAACTTCGGGTTCGCCCCGGCGAGTCAAGCAGGTGATTCCGGCTCGGGAAAACATCCAAAACAGTCATGGTCATCGAGAGGGTGGGCAGCAAGCGGGGTTGTTGCTTCCAACACGGTGTTGGAACTTCGCTTCCACCGTCAAGAGCAACACAACCTTTGAACTTCCTTCTTTCTGGAATGACAGGTCGATAGTTTGATCCCCATTTGGACATCAACAGCAAAGGAAGGTCGACAACATCGCAATTTCTGTCCGCATACAGCACACGCAATGCAGTTTCCTACCATCATGTGAATGCCACACATGGTTTGTCAGCGCCTGTTACCGGCACCGCAACGGCACAGTCTCTCTTTCTGTCTTTCTTATGGACCCCCATTTCCGCTTCCGCAATTTCAGATTTGGGAAACCTGAAAGCCATCAAGCGACGCGGCCAATCGGCACTCGCAACTCCTGAAGGAGGAGAGAAAGCCGAAAGAAGGTCGCAACTCGTTCAGAAGACTGGAAGCCGGAAAGAAGACAAGGTCAACAAGGGAGAAAATACATTGGTTCGATTCTCGCGGCAACCATCCAATCCCATCCCTCCTTGGCTTCCTCGACGCCGCAGAGGCGCATAGAAGAATTGGAAGCGAGGAGAGATGCAACCACGTTTTGTTGGACTATTAGACGCAGGTAATAATACTGCATTCCATTGCTCGCATCACTCACAAGCGAGGTTAAGCGAGGGAAGGGAGGTAAACGTGTATGATAACGTGGTGGTAATGCGCAGGTAATGAAAAGGTGGTGATGATGTGAAGAGAGCGTAGCACTAAAGCACTAAAGCACCGCTAGACGCGAGGTCTGTGTCTGTGTCCTCGGCCGGTTGTGGGAGGTGCCGCGCAAGCGAGGCAAGCGAGGCTGGGCCAGACCTTCGAATTCGGTCCATGGAATCGAATCACTTTATTGCTCCCTTGAAGCAGTGCGACGATGGTATCAAATTCTCGAAATCCTGAAGCGGGGAAGAAATGATATCGCAAAGTTGTGCTCGCAACGTCAACAGAAGAAATTACATCCGTGTAGACCCCGAATGAAGTTGCATTCTTCTTTCTCGTCGGCGTCGCATTTTTCATTTTCTGTGCTCCACAAGCTGCACCAACACCGCATTAGCGTCTCCGCTAACGCGCTTGTAAGCGCTGAAGCTGCATTTCAAGGTTGTCTCATTGGTCAGTCTTACGCCATTAGCGGGGCCGTGCTGCATGGCGCTTTTGGCGTCACACAGAGACGCGGTGCGGAGCAAGCGGAGTCGAGAGCCCGGTCTTGGGAATATTGGCATCTCGGCCCTTGGAAACTGAGATGCTTGACCAGCATATGCAGAAAATTCTCGCTTGATAGCTTCAACCGGAAAACGTAGAAGGCGTGCTGACCGCATATTCGCGTTCCACTGCTTTTTGGGCGTTCTTGCGGTTGTGGACGACGGAGAGGGAGTGCCGGCCGGCACCGTGGTCGCCGCAGCCTCTGCATTTGATCCGTCATGACCGGTTGAGTAGGCCGGTTGACTGCCGGGCTTTTGCTTTTTGGTTCCTACAAGGCTGAAAGCTCGATTCTTCTCGTTCCATTGCCATGCGGTAAAGGACGACGGGATAATCCGTTCTCCGAAGGATCAACGGTCTGGTTAGCTTGGTTACTTGGGCAGTGCAGGGCTTTCTGGAGTTTGGCTGGAGGACTTGTCGAAGATTCGAGCGTCTATGGAAAATAGCCGATGCTCTGGAGGCCGAGTAGCAGCCTCCTTGATCCTTCAAAGATTTGATATCTGCTCAGCTGGCTCGGCATCCTCCCCGGTCGAGGACATCGGAGGCCGGTTCTCGGCAAACCGTCCGTGCGCCCATCTCGGTGTTTCCACGGGTCTCACTCGAGAAGTTCATCCCTCTCTTGTGCCGTTGGAATGCAGCACCGATAGCATGGCCACGAAACAAAGCAAAGGGCAAAGGACCTTGGTCATTAGGGAGAAAAAGTCTGAAGCGATGCTGCCGATGCGTCGCATATTGCGGAATCTTCGACATCCGGAGATATAAATGAGGGCTGGGTAGGGTTGGAGATGCAGGCTTGAGGCGCAGAAGGAGAGGAGGGCTTCTGGTGATGGTTCTTTCTCAGCTTACTGTGTTACGTGTTGGTTCTTTTGAATGCCGAGAAACCAAAAGGGTTTCGTGGGATGGATGGTAAGAGGTCCCATGTGGCTTTGCGATGCGAATGATAAGTGTAATGATTGAATTTTGGATCTGGCGAACATTGTTGGTTTTATGGGATTGGTATCTTTACCTTCGATGACCGAAAGAGAAGGTGACTATCGGCTAGAAGCTTGAAACACTTCAGTAGAAATATTTTCCGCAAAGATGTCTTTCGACAATGACGATGGTTTCAATCTCGCGGGGAATGTTGCACCGAGAGGACCTCGGACGTGTTAATCTATTTGGCACGATCTGGTAACGAAGCTGTTTCTCGTGCGCTGGACCAGGGTTAGGAGGGGAGGGGAATCCGACCCAGCGCACTGGATGATACCGAAGATCAGACACCGAACTCCGTGATGATCACCAACAATCCAGATGCGTTGTTTTTTGGAGCCTCGACATGATGCTGGGTCAATTGATGATGATTGACCTGTCATCGTCAAATTTGTTGCGCCGCAAAAACACTCTGTCGGTATGTCAGACGGACCCGACTTTTGGGTTCGGTATAGATGGTGGGATGGGGGCCTATTTCAAGCCTCTTGGGTAAAAATCGCTGCGCCGTCGAACTGCGGTTTCCTGTAGTCACGGTTACTCGAAAATAGCCGTATGGTCAGCAACGCCATTCAACCTGTCGACTCTTCTTCGGCGATGTCATCGCTCTTGCTATCGTCAACTCTTGGCAAGCCCAAAATGCGGGGTTTTGGTGGTGCTCCTCCCTCCAGGTGCTGAAACGCGATCTGGGGATCTCGAAATTCGGAGAACCAAGAGGTGTCATTCCGTCAGTTTGCGAAGATCGGCTGAAGCTGTGATGTCTGGGCAATTGTGCATGTCGTGCTCCTGGACGTTTGTGATGAACTCCGGGAAACAATCCTCGCCTTCCGTCAGACAAAGAAGACAAGGAAAAGCATTTGAGTTTGTTTCAAACAATTTTTCCAGGTTGGATTCCGACAGCGTGGAAGGCGATTTACACATACATCCCTTGTCGAGGGAGAATTCTCACTGTGAGAGTTGCCTGACAGGGAGAGAACAAGGAGATGACCGAGCGCAAGCAGGGCAAGCAAGCAATCGCGGAAATCCTGACACAATTGACAGGAAGAAAGGAGAAAAAAACACAACGTTCTCGGCCTCGATAGCTAAAGATCAGCCATGTTGTTGCCTATGAACGGCCAAGTGTGTTGGCTCGGTGCGAAAAATCATTGATGTCCATCCGCCATCCACGCAAGTTGAACCCTTGCCGGAAGTAGCAGCCGGCAACGTGCACTCAACGCAGGGGCGTGAAGAACGTGCAGAAGCGAGGACACGAAACAGCCCTAACAGCATTGGTCAGTTAGGTTTCAATCGGCCGATTTCTTTTCTCGCCGTCACCTTCGTCTCGCGATGTAATGTTGCTATCTCCATTGCAATCTTGAATTGTCGCGATGATGGAAGTTGTGCTCTTGTGGTGGTGAGGACGACAACCCGTCCGTCCCGCCTCCGCAATGCGCCCGCAGACGGACGCACAAGCAACCGACAGAGGACGACGGCCAAGCGAGCCAAGATTGCGTGCAACCACAATATCGGGCCCTCGCTGGATTTTGAAGCATGTTGCCGTTCTCTTCCGTGCCAAAAATACCCAAATCGAGAGGAAGATGCGCCGTCAATGGTGGACACGACGCTGGGCGGGGGTTCCTGGGCTAAATTAAGCGGTACAGATTGGGCTAGTCTCAAACCGGCTAATGCTTTCCTTTTGCAGATAATTCACCAATCAGAGGAGGGCAAAATCTGCCAAGTTTAATGAGTTAGCCGCGCATCTGCTTGGTGGAGCTGGGGGAAAACGAAAGTGGATAGCGACGACTTCGAGCTCCGACCTTTTGCAACGACCTCATGTCCTCCTTCCACCAAATGTCAAGCGAATGTGACTTTCTTCACCGTTCCGACTTCCGCTTGCTTCTTTTTTTGCCCACTACACCAAGAAAACTCTGCCAGCTCAATGATTGCCGTTCTCAAGACTGTCGCCACCTCTTTTCCGGCCTTCACCACGGTGCCAATATTCCAGCGACCCGTCTGCCGTCCAGCCGTCCTCAAAGACATGTGTCGGGTCCTTGCTTCGGCGCCCGCAGGTCTCGCCAGAGAATCACGCTGCAGTCTCGGGATTCACTCTGAGGATGTTCCAGCTGTGTCAACAAGCAAGCAGTCCAAGAGAACCGGCAAAGTTGCCGATGTTTTGTGAAGGTCGATATTTTGCCCGCCGAGTTTGGCGCCGTCAACAGTCCCTCATTTCGTTAATGCGTTCAGGATAACTTTACACTACCTCATGAGGCCCATTGACCCGGCCAAGCGCTATCTACTCCCACTGGCCCTTGAACACACAGCCAAGGCATTTTCCCTCCACCGAAACTGCGAAACAAACACAGCAGCGGACTGAGGAACGGCCACCGGCACCATCGCGTCGAATATCAACAATGAACTATTGCACCCGTTTTCGTCCAACGGCGGATACTTGCCGGAGAGGTGGAGACGCCTTGTGCAAGTCCTTGGTGCCATGCCAGCCGTGGGAGCTATAGGTTGCAATATTGAAGCCTCATCTTGGATGCATAATACAATATACCTCTACGGCGTGTAAAGTCTTGGGGGGGGCTGCAGGGTGGTGGTTACCGTGGGATTCACCCTTGCGGACTTTAGACGCAATCCTCTGGGCGAAAAAGAAGTCCTCGAGGTTGTTGGGTACGTACACTTTGCGAACGGATACCTTTGATCCTTCATCTTAACTCACAAACGGCCGCTTAGACGGCGAGCGTCTCCCAAAATTGCCTTCCTCTTCTGTCTTATCTCATCCATCTAACCCCCATGCTACCTAGCATAGTATCGATACTACTACATGGGACATGAGATACGAGCATGGGCCTCGTTTATTCTCCTCTTCCTCCATCTTCCCCGGATCATCGCGATATTATCTGCCAGTGCAATGGACTTCGTATCCTCTTACACAGTTGTTCTCCTCCTGCAGAAAGACAAAACAGCACTGTCAGAGCCCCTTCAGACCCATTCAACCGGTTCTGCATATCGCTTAGAGATGTGTTTGCTTTTCTACAGTACAATCTTGCCCCGGTCACTGACCCTGGGCCTCGCCCTTGTCCAGGTCAGCGGACAACGGCCGTGCTTAGACTAGTGTCGACAGCCACGTTCTGACCCCCGTCCTTACCATTATCCCCGGTCAATGGCCTAAGATCCGGCCCCGACCCACACCACCCACTCACACTCACTCTAGTCTCTGCCTCGCTTGGTTACCATATATACTTCGGAAGCCTGCCGTTTATATCCCAACTTTTTGGAGTCATGATCATCGGTCTTAGTCTTGTCTTGTCTACGCCGTCTTCTTACTCAACCCTTACCCCTTGGTCGGTTGATCTCACAGTCTTCTAGAAGCTTTAAGACCTGCTTGTCCTCCACCAAAAGCATCTCAACAGTCGACGATCACTTCACGACTTCCTCGAGTTCTTCTCACACACATCAGTCAAAATGATTTCCACAAAGAGCCTTCTGCTTGCTGCCTTCACAACAATAGCATACGCTGCTCCCACCAAGGGTCCCTGCAAGTCCCTAACACCAACTCTTCCCAGCACAGGAGGTTCGTACTCTTCCCCATCTCCCTCGTTCCTCAGCCTCCACTAACACACCCTTTCCAGGCGATGACCTCGTAGCCCCCTCCCCCACCGCCCGCCTCAAGAAAATCGCCCTCGGCCACGGCATCCAAAACTACACCTGCAGCGCCCCCGATGCCACCCCCTCCGCCACCGGCGCTCTCGCCGTCCTCTACGACGTCACCACGCTCTACCCAGGCCTCTCCAAAACCGCTTTGTCGGCAGACGCCTTCAACTCCCTCCCCCACCTCCTCCTCTGGGACCGCCCCGTGCCCCTAAACCGCCCCTCAAACTCCTCTTACTCAGCCGACACCACGTCTCCCTTCCCTGCGCACGACGACCTCAAGGGACTAGCGAACTACCCATCCCTCAAATACGCGGGGCACCATTTCTTCGATTCAACTGGCACGCCAACGTTTGATCTGGATGCTTCCGGGATGAGAGCTAGTGTGTTGAAGGCTGGTAATGTCAACGCGCCCAAGGACGCGGATAAGGGCGTGTTGAATACGGGGGCGGTGGCGTGGTTGAGGTTGACGGATAGCAAGAAGGGGGAGAGCAAGGGGGTTAATTTGGTTTATAGGGTTTTGACGGCGGGGGGGAATGCGGAGGGGTGTGGTGTTGCGGGGACGGGAGTGCAGAGTGTGCCGTATACGGCTTTTTATTGGTTTTATGAGGAGTAGATGGTCGCTGAGGGGATGGAAAGGGGGAAAGGGATGGTTCATGACGGAATGGTTGATGAGCTCTTCACCTTGTCGGTCGGAGAGGACTTGAGCGAGTCAAGTTCGGGTTTTTAATCTTTCTCTCTGGTGATCAAAAGAGTTGGGGGCGCGGTGGGAGTTGGTCTTTTGTCTTTCATCTTGTGTCTTTTGGCTTACAACGGCGTTTATGGTTTGGGTATCCGGCGGTTGGTGGCAGCATTTGCATCTTTCCCTTCTCTTCTTCCTTCAGGGTTCAGTCGCTTATACCTTGGGCTCTCGCACCTTTAGATCTCTCGTTAAATACCCACGCTTTATATACTTAATCTGACTTCATACCTTCACGTTTCGACGGGTCTCGGCCCTTTTGTGGTTTTGCGTCTTCATTTTGTCTCTCGTGCTTCCCTTTCTTGCCCTTTCCTTCCCCAATCTCCATCAACTTGTCAGCTGCCGGCCTCCAACTGGCTTTGCCGGCTGCACGCAGTCTTTACACCACGTCGCATATCACAGAATTCCTTTTCTTGGTCCTTTTGCTTCAGTTGTGCATTGCTTGAAAGCGACGAATCACCCCGCAGCTAACAACCCTCAAGGTTGTCGGTTTTTCCTGCACGCGACTGTCAACTTCGCAAGGAGCGACCGGAAGAATCGGAGGGCCGGCCATTTGGGAACTGCACTCTTCACTGACCATCATTTTTTCCCAACTTGACGAATGCATCGCTTCAGTTTCAAGTCTCTTCATAGAGGAATCCAACATTTTCCCCCTTCAGTCTCCTAGTTCTTCTACCACATTTTCGCGAGTCCCAATCTGATCACTCCCCCTTGGGCATGGTATCCAGATATTCGGGCAGCTCTGCTGCTTTGCGCAGAAGCGAGTTCGTGCGAACTGCATCCTGTCTGTATCAGTGTCCGGCTTCAAGTACATGCTGCATTTCATTTTCTGCGTGTTGGAATCAGGAAATGTGGTCTCTGCAAACCGGAGCTAGGTAATTCGCCTTCAGCTGGACCTCGAGGGGATAAAAGAACCAGCTTTCCCTCTCACATTTTGGTCCTCTTCCTTCCGTTCTCTTCTTTCACTCCATCTTCTCCAAAGCACAACTTTCCATTAAAACTTCGTCACGGTGCCCGGAACCGCCCTCCACTAACATCTCAACACCTATCTCAATACATCCACACTCTCACATTTTTCGTACCCAGTATCATCGGTTAGCATATCGACGCTACATCCATTTCTTCCTGTCTCCGTCTCCGTCTTCGTTTGCCCCCGCACACCGAGGTCTCGCCAGCCAGACTCCACGAAGAGCATCAACAAGCCCTCCGCAATCTTATTGCCATACTTCTCTCGTCCACTTTTCCTTTCGTTCCGTCCTCTCTTCAACGTCTCTGTTACCACGCATGCGTGCCCTTCCAGCCGACCGGTCCATGATCTCACCCGAGTGTCTCCTCTGAAACTCCATCGCTTGACATTGTTCATGTCCCCACCGTCACCACACATATTTGGGATCCTGTTTTTTTTCCCAACGACCCCTCCGAAGATCAACAGTCATCCGACCACCACTCCTTCGACACATTTAGCTGGGAATACACACACACGAAGCATCGATCGGTTCAACAAGACATTCAATATCATCATCGGAGCAGGTCGATACCTCTATCAACGAAAAGATGTCTTGCCAATCTTTCTATGCCACTCTCAACTATTATTTCCTACAGTCTATCCTTTCCACCCCTCTGCTGTTCTTCTCCTTCCCCCTCGAGCGTGATCTGTTTCCTTTCCGTCCGTTTTGCTTGCTTCACAAAAATCAAAGCCAATGATGAAATAACCAAAAGACACTTCATCTCGACTCGAATCACCACCACCACCATCTCTGACGATGCGGCTGACGCACATGTCTCTTCATCAAAGCGATGCTTGGTGGTGTGTTCGATTCCGAGATGACCCGACGGAGGGATCAACTTGAATAAACGAACGACGAACAGTCAACAAGCGGTCGACTACGACGGTGAACGGTCTACGAACAACGGTCGATGATCAACGGACGGGGGATTCAACGGGGAAGGGAGATGGAGGGTCCGATGCCGCTTCAATCCTTCTGTCACTGGTCCAAGGCGGTCAAAACAGGAGTAGAAGCAGGCTGGGGATGTTGACAAGGTCTTCGGGGTCAGTCAAGAGTCGAGAGCCGAGTCGGAACAAGCAGGAGACGAGCAACAGACGAGAGAAACCCAAAAGAAAAGGCAGGAGCGCCAGCGTGAATGGGAGATGGTCTACCGACCCCCCCGAAATCCGCTACGTCTCCGCAGATCCATTTCCTTTTGGTTATCTTCCCTGTTCACTTGCTTGCGGGCTTGCCCCCTTGCTAGTCTCCAACCATCTATCCCAGCAGGCCAAGCGTCAAAGAGTTCGAAGCAACGGAAGGAAAGATAGGCACACCTGCGTGTACTGCACCGCTACGGTTAACCGATAACCCTTTCTCTTCCGTTCAATTCACTCTACGTACGCTTGCGAGCTTACTGGGTTGTTTGGTTGCTTGTTGCTGGAGGGCTTGCTTTGCTTGTCGGCAACCTTCCCACGGGTTCTAGCAGCTCAAGGGGGAATGGAGTGAAGATGACGGAACCCAGAGGCAGGGGATACATGCGTGGCTACTTAGCCATAGCTCCCTCTGATGGTCCTCTTGGTTCCGTGATCTTCACTCCGTTCTCGATTGCGCGGCCGCGAGCTTGGTTGGTTGTTGGTTGGTTTGCTGGCATGGTTACCTGCTGGATTGTCTCGCTCGTGGGTTCTCCTCGAACCCCTTGTTGAGACACATCCGCTGATGACTCCCCAACTCCTCGACTCTCAAGACTACTCTCGACACCTCACCAAACATCTCACTGAACCCCTAGTCCTTCTTCACCAGTCAACCTACACCCCATCAACCCATCAAAGAGTGCCAAAGCAAAAAGCGTGAATGGACAAGCTACGCACTACTTCTCCAGTGCCGCCTTTTGCTTTGCGGACCGCGAGCAGCCTCACTTGCATTCCTTCCCATGTCACTCTTCTACCCAACACAACCCCACCCATCAAGATCCATCAAAGATCAGAGATCGAACCCGGCTAAAACCTTTGACCATCCTCCTGACGACGTCGAAGAACTCCAGCAATTGCAATGTGGTCATCGTATGGAAGCGCCTGCCTTCGAGAACCCCGAACCAGGGCTTGAAACCTCCCTCCTTCTTGAACCGATGGGAGAAATCCTGACGTCCTCCACTGCTGCGACGATTTCTCSCATCGGTTCMAGAAGGASGGAKRTTTCAAACCTTACTTCGGGTTCTCAAAGGCAGGCAACTTCCGTACGATGACCCGTATTGCAATTGGTAGAATGATCGGCGTCGTTCAGGAGGACGGTCAAGGTCGCCTTTGTTAAAGCAAAGAAAGCGTGAATGGAGACTCAAGGTCAGGGCACAGTGTGCTTTTTATGTCCACTTGTTTAGCCCGCTTGAGCTACTACGGGTGTTCTCCAGGCCCCTCCAGTGCCGCTTCTTTGCTTTGGCTTTGTGGTCGGTTACCTCTGGTCTTGGGATTGATCTGATAGATGGGATGGGTTGGGTTGGGTTGATGAGATGGTGCATGGGGCTGGTGGGTTGGCGTTGAGTGCCCGTTGATTCTCCGTTGATCTCGTTGAGCGCCGTTGAGAGCCATTGACCGTCGTTGAACCGTTCATCAAACCGTTGGTCGCTCGTCGAGTTGATCGATCATCAATCGAAAGTTGATCCTTTAATCCCGTCGGGAAGCGTGTCTAGCCCTAGGCAGACATAAATATGGTGGACACTGTCTCACAGAAAACGCCGTGGTTCGAACTGGGGGTTTATTTACGCTTGGCGGCTATCTGAGGCACTTATATTCTACTCTCTCTTGTTTCGATCCTTCAATTTGGTACTTTACCTTCATTTCGATGCTTTGCTTGCCTGCTTTGTTCAGTTGTCAATCCCCCTTTCCTCCTTCCACAGTTCTACTCACTGGGTCTGGTCCCGTCCTCCCAACGCGTCCAGCCCTGCCGTTTTGCTGACAACGAAGGATAGTTAACCAGCCCGCCTCCGCCTGCTCAGCCACGGTATTATTGCTAATCTATCTTCAAAAGCAGAAAAGTGCAAAAAAAAAAAAGAAGAGAAAGTGGACTTACAGCCGAACTGAGCGCACAGCGTACACGCAACGCGGGAAGTCCTAAAGTGTTCAGTAAATAGTTGACCGAAGTCCTCGCATGAGAACAAGAATTCTGAGAATTTGATAGGTCAACCGGACTGTACAGCGAGTGAGCAGACTGCCAGGGTTAATTCCAGATCCTACATCCAGATACTAAATAGCAGATCAATTCCAAGCTGGTCTTCATAGCTTCGTTCGAGGTTGTTTGCTATATACAACTATCCTTGCTGCACATCCGGGTACCGTAGGCCGGACGCATGTTGCCGAACCGGATCCGATGCCCGAAGGGAAATCCCGCTGATATTGTCGCAGCAGTTGTAACTACTATATTACTGAGATATTGTTAAAATTCAATTTCCGGATCCTATCCGCAATTCACCAGATACTCAGCGAAGCAAACGAAGCCGAGATGTTTTCAGAGCAGTTGATGTGACGTCGTCCATGGCCGGGGGTCAGGGCCTGGTATTTATACCTAGGCAGCGGGGTTTTCAGGGGCCCCCCAGGCTCGCCAGGCTCGCCAGGGTTAGCAAGGCACTCGTCTCAGTACCAATGAGAGCTCACGGTTCTTCTAGCGATCTCGGCTGAGCCAGGTTGTCAGGCTTGCCAGGACAGGGCAACTGGATGACAGCGCTTGACAATGTTTGACAAGGGCACGAAGAGGCCGAGGAATCAGGAAAGCGGGGAATGCCTTGCTTCGGCTGGCTTGAGAGCAATGACGGCGTCAAACTGGATGGAGACTTTCAGCTTGCTTGGATAGCTTGGAACAGCTCACAGAGCTTCGGAATTCGGTGCCGTGCTGCTGGTCGTRAATCCAATGTATCCTGAGGAAAATAAAGAGAAGTAGTTGATTGAGGATTGGAATGAGAATGATGAAAGAAGAGGAACAACGGGAACAACTGGAACGGATTCTGGAAGCTCGGAGCTAGCAACAAGGCAGCCACTTGCAAGCTCCAAATCCAGCGCGTCATCATCAAAGCCTCACGTCAGCCTGTCAGGTACAGCCCGCCACCACCATCTTTTGCTGTTGTTTCCAGGGGTAGCCACTAGCAGACGTTGGACAAGACTGATAAGTTGAATGCGTATGTAAGTCAATGCTCGTGGTGATGGATGGCAAAAGTACCTAGAAGTGATGGGGGAGAGGCTCGAACGTCTCGATGGACGGGATGGTAGATAGATGCAATGTGTTCAAAAAGATGGGATGATGATCTCGGGAAGCGGGATGCAATGGCACTTTGTTGACATTCTTGTCCCTTCTTCTGCTGAAGTATTCGGAACGCGATGCTGTGGTCGCTGTCCGTTTCCGGATGCCAGCCACCCAAAAAAAACCAACGCTAGAATCTGAAACCAAGGCCTGCAAAGTGGGTGACTGTGGTGAGCCCTTKGTGGCCCTTGTAAGGCAGGGACAGCTTCAGTTGACTGGTTGACTGTTAGAGAGATCCACCAACCACCGCATGAACTTGTTCCTTTCTTCTCCCAGATCTCTCGTGGAAGGTGATATCTCTTGAGAGAAAAACAGTCGACTGCACCGCAACTCTGCACGACCATAGAGTCAAAGGCGGTCGGGGATTTTTAGTGTTTATGCACTAGAAGATAGTGGAGCCTCTGTTTCCAAAGCGGACGGCGGTCGAGGACAGGGACCCACAGTTTTGCTGGTCTGGGCTTACATCCCGCTGCGGATCTCTGCCGTTGCATCTGTTTACGACGCCAGAGACGCCCGCTTCCCTGTTCCTCTTTCCAGTTCTCGTCTTTTGCTTGTCTCTCCAGCCAGTCGTCTTCCTTCCCTTCTTCAAGAACTCCCTCGACCGACTATCTGCACGCATCTGGATCGCGCAACTCTTCTGGGGCCTGGCTGCTTTCTTCACCTCTCTTGACCTCTTTATGTTGATAGACTAGACGTGGGTTGTTGGTTGGTGTCTTGGCCAAGGCAGTGCCTGTCGTCCCCTCGTCTTCTCAAAACAAGTTTGAAGCCCACGTCCTACTGACTTACCTTCAACTCGGTCTTCTTTCTGATCTCTCGCTTTTTCTCTCTCTTCGCCGCATTTCCATTCGCTTGGTTCGTCCACTGCCTATACCATTGTGCCGCCCTTCAATCGTTATCACACTGGCACCAACGATCGCTAGATTACCTATCATCCCTCATTGTGACGCAAGGGAGAGCTTGAGCCCAGCTAGCTTGAGCCCAGCTAGGTTGCTTGTACAGCAACAACGAGAAACCAAAAAGACCCGCGCCGCGCCAACCAACAAAACCACACAAAGAAAGACGAAGCTTCCCGAGTAAACATTCCAACAAATTCTCGCCGACGTATATGACCAGGTTATGAGACAGCCTTCCTGTCGGCGACTGCAACCATACAACCACCACGACCACCACCACAAACGCCGACAAGATGCCTACCAAAGTACATGAGTCGTTTGTCATCCCCGGCGGCGCCATCTACTCCGACCCAACCGCCGACGGCCCTGAAATCGGTACCCTCGTCCTGGTGGTGGATCGCGCAAAGAACCTGCCCAACCTCAAGACCATTGGCAAGCAGGACCCCTACTGTGCTGCACGTCTGGGAAAGGAAGCAAAGAAGACCACTACCGACATCCGCGGCGGCCAGACCCCCAGATGGTACGTTGCTGCATATGCTCTTCTCCTCAGACACCAATCACGTCTAACACCAATCCACCATGTTACAGGGACCAGGAGCTCCGATTCACTGTCCACGACTCTCCCGACTACTACCAGCTCAAGGTATCCGTGTTCAACGACGACAAGAAAAGCGAGTTGATTGGCGAGGCATGGATCGATCTCGGAGGCGTTATCGTCCCAGGCGGCGGTCAGAGTGACGATTGGCACCAGCTACAGTCTAGAGGCAAGTATGCTGGCGAGGTTCGCATAGAGATCACCTACTATGATAACCGACCGAAACCCGAGAAGCCCGCCGTAAAGCAACGACAACAACACCCTGTCGAGCAATATATTCCTTCAGCTGTAGTACCGGGTCCGGGGCCGAGAGGCGTACCCAAGCGCCGTCCACTACCAGCACCATCTGTACAAGGCGGAGAGGGGCCCTATATTCCAAACCAATCACCCCTTCAGCAACTCGAGTACAACAACCCTCATGCTGCGCGCTACCAGCAACAGCCGCAGCAACAATGTCGCGCCCCTCCACAATACCAGCAACCTAGTCAATATGACCTCCCTTCGCTAGACGACGGCCCAAGAGGCTTTGAGGGCGAGCGTCCTCCACCTCCCCCGGCTCACCGAAGTCGGAATGGCAGCAATGCCCCAGCGACAAACGGTTACCAAAACGGCTATGATCCGTCTGGAAACGGAATGCCACCCAACATGCGGCAAGATGTCCTCAGAAACGAGGCTCATCGCCAAACAAACTCGATAGCTTATCCGGGACGTCCGCAGTACAGGGGTTATGACTCGGCCCCTGCGGCTCCTACCGGCCAACACTACTCGAACGGAGACCAACCGCCTCCTCCACGACATTCCTCCACATTTGACGTTAACCACGATCCCTATGATCTCCCTGATGTTCTGGTGCCCGGATCGGCTAATAGCTCGATGCGAGGCCGACACCACGTGTCTGAGCCGGGATACACACAGCCCAGTGGAGACCAGTACCGACGACCTGACCCTGGCGGTTATGGGATGGCATATGGCAGACACTCTGAGAGTTCGCTGTCGCATTATCCCCCGCAAAATGACCAGAGAAGTCAGTCGTATCAGGGTGGCTTCGAAGACTACACCGACAGCTATCAACCGCCACCGGTGCCTGTTTCTTTGGTCCCCGGCATCGATCCTAATATCGCCCACGAGATCACAGAGCGCGTGTACCAGGACAAGAATCCAAGACGATACACTCAGCCCATAGATACGCAAGTTGGAAACAACTACCAGCAATACCCTCGTGACCGCTCCCCAGTCCCTCCGTATCAACCACCTGTTCCACAACATCCTCAGAGCAGAAGCCCCGGCGGCTATCAGGATGTGCCGCCACCAACTACTCCCAACCACAATGTCGCCATGAACCAGCGCTCTTACTCTCCCAACCCACCAGTGCGCCGAGACCCAAGCCCAATGCCAAGTCACAGCCCCAACCCACGTCAACAAACCATCAAGCGCAAATCCGTCAGCCCCGCCCCGCCTCCCGTCGAAGAGCGCCGCCTTTCCGGCATCCCCTTCGGTCCCGATTCCTACGACGCCCTCAACCCCACCATTTCCTCCGACAACATCGGCCGCGCCGACTACAACGCAGCCTCCGGCAAGATCATCACCCACGACGGCAAGGAAGTCGATCCCTCCGACCATCTTCCCATGGAATCCTGGGCTCCCGAACCCGAACCGAAGAAGGGCACTTCGCCGCCGAACTCCTCACATGGCTCGCGGCCCTCCATGTCCGGCGCCCACCCAATGCCCGGACATCAAGGGACCGTCCGTTCTCGTCCGGGAACCAGTGCTGCTAATGAGAGACCGCGATCTATGCACGGCCAGCCCCAACGTATCTCCCCGCCCGTGTCTCCCTCTGTAGCTGGCACTGTAAGCAGTAGGAACAGGTTGCAGAAGCGTAACCATCGAAACACCATCACAGCCGCCGGACCGATGGGTATGGGTGGCATGGGCCAGCCTGGGTTCAACAGAAGCAGCGATAACGTCAGCTACTCCTCTTCTTCACAGCAGGATAACTTCACGCCGAGGGCCCTTTCCCGAGCGTCGACCTTCGACTATTACGGCGCTGAAAATGGCAACATTTCCCCAGGAGGTCCCGTATACGGCGGCCACAGCCCCGGCGCTGCTCCCCGCGGCGTCCCGCCGGTGCCAGCTAAGGTACCGCTTGCATTACCCCCGACTACAGGACCAACTACTGGTGGCGGTGGACTGACGATGAGTGGCGCGTTGCAGTTGCATAGTAGTAGCCTTACGAGAAGGGGGACTGCGCCGATGGGAGGAGTGGATGAATGGGGAGGGATGAACGGCGGAGCGGTAGGAGGGGGTGGGTATGGTGGGATGGGAGGAGCACCGGGAGGTGGAAGCTTGGAGGAGGAGTTATCCAAGATTGATATCGGCACGGGAAGGTCGAGGAGGTTTACGGTTAAGGGGCCGTCGGGTGGACGGTTTAGGGGGTTTAATTAGTGCTGTGGCGCCCGTGACGCGGGTTGAGGGGGTGAGACTGAGCGAAGGGGGGGAGCATCCTCGTCTCAGGTAGACGAGGGAGGATCATCATCATCATCAACAACGTCATCAACAAGGACAAAAGAGGAAGATAAAGAAGGATGATACCCAAGTCCAACAGGATGGGAAGCATCAGCATCAGCATCAGCATCAACATAAGCATGAAATGAGCAAGGTCTCGTTGTATTCTAAGGTACCTTTATTACGAAATCATGGGTAGGAAGCATTGATTGCATATGTATGCATGTAAAACAAAAGAGGTGACGAAAAGCAACAACAAGAGAAGAAACACGAATACACGAATGGGAATGGAATGGAACGGTATCTGGCTTGGGAACAACAGGGTTGAATGGGATGGAATGGGATGGGACTTTGTACTTGGACAATGGACATAGCCAGCAATAGCAAGCAATAGCATACTAGGCAAGAGCATGAATCACACAAAAATGATATACAGTTCCCGAGATCTCCCAATGTGACGTGATCCTAACTTCTGCTAACCATCTCGGCTTCGCTTCAAGTATGTATATGTAATACTCAGTGCTGTTGACGTCCATGTTGTGGTTCGAGGTCTTGCTCGCCATCGAAAAAGTCACTAACAAGGGCGGTGAACCTTTGATCTTTTCCTAGCGTTGTCGGTCAAGACAGGTATTTTAATCGTCCATTCAGCTCTTTTCTTCGAATCTTGGCAAGCCACTACCTTATTTTCAACGAATGTTGCTAGATTAAGAGGAGAGAAAAGCCATTTACATCTCTTGCTCAATGTTGCGGACAGCAAAGAGCGAGCGTACTTACGAATGTCAGACGCCTCAAAGAAGAGGTGGGTGGGGCATCATTTGTTTACTAGCCCCTTTTTTACATCACGATTCTGTTACCAAGGACTTGCTGTACTTGAGCCAGTGTGAAATGAAAAACATTGGGTATAAAGCTAGAAGCCATGTGCTAGTCAACTCCCCAGATACGATAATAACTTGATTTACATGAACCAACAATATGAGCATAACGCAATGCAACGCCCCAATTCTATGAGGTCCCAGGACACCACCCTCCGATATCTAGCTAGAGGCAGACATCAACCAACCAACCAACCAACCGACCCTTTTTAACCCCAACCACAACTCCAGACGCTTTGAAAAGGTAACATGCTAATTCTAATGCGAGTAGCTCTTGCTGAGAACCCTACTCCGTTGAGAGCAACACCGCGAAAGCCTTGCCGCGTGTCTAAAAACCACAGGCCTCAGGACCACACGTCCATAGCATCTAGTCGTCATCGATCTCGATCACTTCCACATTTGGCGGCGGTCCAGATCTCCGCGACAGCGACCCAGCTACACTGGGCGCCGGAGCAGGAGTCGCCGATGCGGTCTTGATCTTCTTCTGCCTGGGCTCCAGGTCCTCCTCATCGCTATCATCATAATCGTCGTCGTCCTGCACCACAACGGTCCACTTGCCGTCCGCCTCCACGTGCAAAGCTTTACTATGCTGAGGCTTTCTGCCCGTGCGTTCCAGCTCCTTACGGACATTGAGCAAGAAGCCATCGATTTGCAGATCGTACGGGCCTGCTATCTTATCACAGCCCGACAGCGGACAGGCCCACTTGTCCGGGCTTGTTGGCTGAGGCGGGCATTTACATGCTCTACCCTCATGACCGCAGGGTACCTTAGACACCTGCCTCGTGTTCAGAAAGGTTTGCAGGTCGAAACACTCCAAGTGGGTGCATGCACCACCTCGAACAGGTGTGTGGAACATGACCGACGAGAAGGGATCAGTCAGGTCAATGGACAGGTACGGTACCGCAACCGAGACCTCATCATCGGCGTGGCTCCCGCCAAGTCGATCCTTGATGATTTGCAGAGTCTTCGACTCGGGAATTAGCCGATTCTTCCAAACGTCATTAACGATGGTGGAATGCCTCAAGGTCTCGATCAACTCCACCGCGATGAAGAAGTTGGGGCTTGGGGCGTTCTGGATAACAGCCTCGATCTTGTTTTTCCCCAAGTGGATCATTTCTGTAAGCTCGATGGACAAATCTTTCCCAAAATGGGGTTTTCTCCGAATATCGAGGTGATCGCCGTTAAAGGAAATGAAAATGTCCGGCCAGTTCGACTGGGTAGCTTGCCATATTTCATCCGACACGACACCTTGCTGGTGGTTATTGATTCGGCAACACCGAATTCTCCAGCGCAGTGACTTGTGTGGTTGTACGGCAATTGCTGCACCGTGCCTGTCGGTCATCACTCTCAACCGATATTGCTCATCAGTTACTTCGAAGGGAATCGTGTAGATACGCACATTTTCCGCCAGCTGGATGGGCTTTGTGACTAGTTCCTTGACTGCTTGATACATCCGCTCTGATTCTCCATCTACTACTGCTCGTCTGGGACTTCGAGCATGAGCTTGATGCAGTGCCATCAACACGGACCTCCTATCAGAAGCCTCGTAAGCATACTCTGACGGATGGATCGTAGTTCCTAGCGGAGGGACTAGCGGTCGATCCGGGGTGCGCGCGGGAGCTGGTTCGCGTGGGACCACGTTTTGCGGTTGCTGCTGTATTTGCGGATTCTGCTGTACTTGGACTTGGGGAGGGCGAGTAGGGGCGATTTGGGCGGGGAGGGGCATCGCAGTCTGCGGCTGAAGCTGTTGTTGCGCTTGTGCCCTCGCCGAGTACAGTTGCGCAGCTGAAGCGGTGTTATTGGCCGCCGCGGCCATCGCAGCGGTATATAATTGCTGCTGCCTTTGACTCACTGGTTGCTGTTGCTGCTGTATTTGTTGTCGTCGGAGAGCCCCTTCCTGCTGCATTTGCTGCCACAGTTGTGGAGTTATTGGAAGATGTTGTAGGCCATGCTGTTGAGGCGCATGTGCCGGGTATTGTACACCTTGTTGTGGATATAGCGGACGTTGCTGGCGCTGTTGCTGTTGTTGCTGCTGTTGCTGCTGCTGTTGTTGCTGCTGCTGTTGCTGCTGCTGCTGTTGCTGCTGCTGTTGCTGCTGCTGTTGCTGCTGCTGCTGTTGCTGCTGTACTAGCTGTTGGTGCTGTAGCTGTTGTTGCCGCAGCTGTTGTTGAAGTTGCTGGTGTTCAAGTTGCTGTCTTTGTTGTTGAAGTTGCTGTACTTGTTGTTGCTGCCATTGGGCCGCTGAATTCGTCAAGTCCTGCGGGCTTCGAGACGTAATCATAGACGGGTAGACGTTTGGTGAGGAATGCTGCGCAGATGGCAGATTCTGGGTAGAATAAGCGTTGAATGCCTCCATACTAGGCGCAAAAACTGGAGAGTATGGATTTGCGGCATTGCTAAACGTGAAAGCTGCCTGATTTGGGGGTGCACTGTTTGGCATCGGCGGACCAGTGGCTGTCGGGGCTGTTGTCTGAACCGACAGTCTCCTGTTGTGAGGGGTTGTATTGTTGTTGTTGCTAATGGAATTGTTGCCGTTGGCGGCTGCACCAGCATTGGTCCTTACTTGATTGACGCATGAGCGATGATACGAAATCAGCTCAGCATTTTTGGCTGCTAGCTCTTGTTGGTTTCGCCATGTTTTATAGAGCTGCGGATTCAGGTTGCCCGACTGGTATAGATAAGCATGATTCCTTTGATCGAGCTGGAAAGCACGGTCGATATCTTCAGCATAGCCATGGCCGTCTGGGACTCCTATCCTCCTACGACACGCGGTAAATAAAATTAACTGCAAGACCGGCGAGTAGCATTCCCAGTAGCTCAAGAGCTCATCGACCAGGTAAGGGTACCCACGCTGGTTCACCGTAGCCAAGAATGCGTTATAACTGGTCCCGATCAGATGCAGGAACCTTCCTACTTGTCGTACAGCAGTGAGATATGCCGTGGGCGGCTCACATAGCTTATGGATAGGTGCTGGGAAGTTCTCGAAAAATTGTCGATGCGAGGGCTGAATAGTGAGGTTCTTCTTAAGAAGCCCCTCCATGACCCCAAGGCCTTCATCAATAGTATGAGCGGGATACTCCGGTAAAACGTCATAGGCATTCTGCGCATATGATGACCACATGCAATAGATTTGGTGGAGAGCCAGGAAGAAGCCGTCTTCCTTGGCACACGCCTGGTCGAGAAGCGAGAATCTAGCAAACTCGGTGCCTTTTTTGATCCGGTCCTTCACACCCGGTGAGCCCGTGTACCTTTGGAGGACATGTCGGAACTGAGTGTACGTGATCGCTGGAAGAGGCTGTGAAGGATCTACCCTCCTCCTCTTGGCCGCTTGTTCACCTGGGTGCGGCGCCAGGGGCAATGGTGGCGAGTTGATGTGTCCACTCTGGCCTTGGCCATCGCGTCGAGGGGCTCCTTGGGCTGACAGTGACCGGTTCTGAGGCGCAGGAGAATGTGGGATTGATGCTGCAGCATTTGTAGGCTGTAGTGGGAGCTGGGGATGCGCTAAGAACGGACTCGCAGAAGGTTGGACCGCAGGAGTTGTTGGGGCCGAGCCATTGTTTCCTGTCCTTGTAGACGTAGGCCCTGTATTGTCATCGTCCAAGCTGTGCACAAATCGGGCGCCTATTACGGGATGAGGTGAGGGAGCGGGCGCATTGTGGTTTATGCTAGGACTTTCTCTTGAGTTCGAAACGGCAGGACTCGGCTCGTCGCTCGGGGCCGGAGACAGGAGGACGGCGGCTGTCTGGGCAGTTCGGCCGGGGCTGTAGACACGGGATCGAAGGTTAGCGGGGGAAAGAACATGAGAGTCAAAGAGCATGTTTTCAACATTACCGTTGAGGTGCCTGTTGCGGCTGTGCAGATGGTGCACCTTGTCCGTGTGTTGGCCGTTGTTGTTCTTTTTCCGCCTCTTCTTCTTCTTCGTTCTCGTGTTCTTGTTGGGGTGTGCCGTCGTGGGCGTGTTGTACGTGGGGCAGCCTGCCTGTGTATTTGTGCGGCCGGCCGCGGGGACGGCCTGTTCCTCTGAACTGAGCGGACGCGCCTCCACGAGGGGCCATCACCTCCCCTGATGCCGACTCTGCGGCCGGTACCGCCGATGCTGGCGCTTGTGCTGTGGGAGGCCGTGGGTTAAAATTGATGACGGTGCCGGTCCAGGCTGGCTGTCGATGGTTGAGGAATGCGCTGATGGAGGATGCGAGGCGAGGGTCGTTGTAGTTGGCAGAATTTACGGGAACCCCGTTAGGGGCTCGCACAGGTAATCCCGGCATGGTGTATGGCGGTTCGGAGTTCGCACCGGCAACTGCACGTGAAGCGGTCGGACACGGCACCGGGTCGTTGCTGCGGCAGCGGGAACAGATAACAGACGACAGATCAATGCAAGATTTGCGTGCTTTCTTCCTCTGCTTTGCAGGATACATTCAGCTTGCGTCGGGCTTTCGAGTCAAACTCGCATCGCGAAACCGATCACGGTGCCACGTGGACGAGGGCTTGTGCTTGGTGGGATTCTGGATTAGTTGCGCCAGAGTCAGAATTCAGAGTCGTGATTTTGTGTATTTCTTTGGTGTTGTCGCGCGCCAGTTGCAGCGCCAACATACCATGAGGTGAAGGGCAGCAGAGATGGCAGGTAGCTGGGACTGAGGTTGTTAGGTGATGGAAAGAAGATAGAAGGAACTGGAGGTTAATAATAGTTTGCAGAGGCTCTCTTCGTCTTTTATATCTTGCTCGGAGATTTGGATAGGATGGAGAGTTTGGCTCTTGTGGGGAGGGCGCAATCTTCAGTTGTAGTGGCAAGAAGTGGAAGCTTCTCATCAGACACTTGTTTGGTAATCACGCGATGGGCAAGAAGGACCGCACTGCCCTTTCTCCTTTTGTGTTGCAGAGTTGGAACAGGATGAAGTAGGAAGGAAGAGATGGAAAGAAGGAGCAATCGAATGTAGTGCAATCAGATGGATAGCACGACTCGGGAGAAAACTCGACTGCAATGGATGATCTGAGATATCAGAAAACCAGACGAGTCCCTCTTTCCTCTTTGCTTTTCCCGCCAAGTATAACAAGTCGGATGGAGGGCAGGTGCAGCCACTCAAGATGATAGTCCAACAGCGTCGAGTTGGCAAGACCGCTCAAGCATCACTTTGACGGGTCACTGCCAACGACTGCAGGGAGGGACATTGGACAACCAACAAACGGACAGTTGGGAAGTTGGGACGGGCGGGTGAAAGGCCAGTGGTCAAGTCCAAAAAAACGTTGGGCGTTTAACGTAAGAATACAAGAATATCGAGGAAAGCTGTGGCGATTCAGGTAGACGCCGGAAAAGGGTCGAGAAAAACAAGAATTGAAGGTTTTATTTGGGAATGGGAGCAAGTTACGTTTTGTATTTCCCGGCTGTGGTGTCCCGGAATTTGGGTAGCAATGGCCCACATTAGACAGACCCAAATGGTCTACGCGCGCAATGATAGGCTGACCGGGCTGGGTACTTGCTGTATGTATCTGTAGGTGGCAAGGTACACTTCTTCACGACATCATACCTTTACTCGACACTGTAGACTGAACAACACTTCGTTGCCTGAGACTTCAGTTGGTTGTGTTCCTTACTTGAGGTGAGAATACTCTCAACACTTTGCCAGTATCTCTTACGTGGGTAGCAACGTCGATTTTAGGTTGAGGTGGGGAAAGAGCGTGAGACGAGAACCGCGACTGCAGAAATCCATCCGCCTCGGTGTCTCTTATCTTTTCTGCTCGGTAACTGAGTTGCAAACGCCCAGTCCTGACAAAGGGATTGATGATGTGATGGGATGAAAAGCAAGTTCACACTGCTTTCTCCATCGCGACTAGCAGCCAGCGCGTTTGAGTAATCTCCGTTGTTTGATCCTTTTGTTTCTTTTTCATCTCTTCTTTATTTGTCATCCCAAAATCACGAGTAAAAACAACATGCGAGTTGCCGGCTTGTGACGTTGGCGTTGCACAGACCGTTATCAGTTTCATACGAGTTGTCCAGGCGCTTATTCACCAAGTGGGGTTCAGATGAGTACAAAGAGAGGAAGTTATGACTTATAACTCAGATTCTCTTCACCAAAAACCTACAACATGGTTCGAGTATTCTTGATAGGCGCTCTTTAGACAAAGAGATCTCGATACATAAACTTTCAAGTCAGCATCACCTCGCACGCTGTCAGCAACAAGTCACCACCAACTCACCATCATTTCGACGCCAATGCTCCACGTCGAACCTGTTGCGTTTATCGGACATCAGTCTCCTCGGATGTTGTATTCAAAGTTGACATGCTAAACAAAGCTGTGAATACCCTCAGAAAGAGCCAAATCATCATATACCATGTAGCACAACCAAGTTATGCTTTTATTTCCACCATAATCGTTTCAGTTGAAGACCATTTTGATACTGACGACACTTATAAACTTCGACTTGCAAAGGGCGATCATGGTGGGGATGCAGCACGATAAGATAACGTCAAACATCCCCTGCCAAAAAGTTGCAACTTTGGCGGGCGGAAGCAGAATGCTCCGTGCCAAACGAACCAATCATAGCACGAATTTGAATGGAACCTGGAAGCTTAGCGTTCCTGGCCTGGGGCTGGTCGCTGTAAACTTTCCAGGTTGTTTGGGTGGGGTGCTTATCGGCTGGCGGGTGCTCCAATGGCTCCAATGCATCGAATCCTCAAAAAAATTCCCACTTGGAGATTTCAACATTCGTGAACTTTGGTCCCCGCAAAGTCACCATCACCACCACCAACACAAGACGACGCCTCCCCCGGTCCGAATCCGATTCCGAGTCGAACTCCGATTGCGATAACCGAGCATACTTCCTCGACAACACCGAACTTGAACGAATAGTCACTCCCTTTGCGCCCGATCTCCCACCCCATACAACAAATCCGCAACCATGGCAGCCGAAGTGCAGCCGCTGGCGACGCTCAAGTTGCCCACGGTCGTCAGCCCCATCACGGCCGAGCAGCGCTACTGGAAGTCCTTCAAGAACCAGAAATCCCACACCTCGACGGCAGCATGGCCCATCTCGCACATCAGCTTCCCCGGCTCGAGCAACGGCTCGGCCGCGTCGCACTCCCTCGTCGCCGCCGCGAAGGCCAACGACCTCTTTGCTGTCACCTCTGGTCCCCGCGTCGACATCTTCTCCATCCGCAAGCGCGAGCTGCTCAAGACCATCGGCCGCTTCGACTCCGAGGCGCACAGCGGTGAAATCCGCGCCGATGGGCGCGTCCTCGTGGCCGGTGAGAGCTCCGGAAAGATGCAAGTCTTCGACGTCGGCACCGGCACGCGCGCCGTCATCCTCAAGACCTGGCACATCCACAAGCAGCCCGTCTGGGTAACCAAGTGGTCCCCCGCTGAGTTGACAACCCTCATGTCCTGCTCCGACGACAAGACCGTTCGTCTCTGGGATCTGCCCTCCAACGCGCCCTCGCGCATGTTCTCGGGCCACCAGGATTACGTCCGCAGCGGCGCCTTCATGCCGGACCGCAACAACCTCTTGGTATCCGGCTCGTACGACTCGACCGTCCGCGTCTGGGACGCCCGCGCCCCCGGCGGTTCCGTCCTGACTTTCAAGCACGCCGACCCGATC